>JARFJB010001551.1:0-18669 GCA_036346205.1 Vesta saturnalis
CAATAATGAAAAACGAAGGCATGAGCCTAGCTGCGATACGAGCAATCTATGATGGCGTGTTTCCCCGTCAGAAGTGAGACATGGGTATGTCAAAAAAATTACGAAAGGAAAATAAATACCGTGGGTATGAGATTCGTGATAAGCGCTTGTGGTAAACCGAGAAAGGATAAGATAAAGAATGAGTGTATAATGAGGGAGTGTGGCGAGGAAGAGACGATGATGGATAAATATAAAAGGAGTACATTACGCTGCTTTGGTCACATTGACGGAATGAATAACGCAAGATTAACGAAGCAAATATATGTGGGTGAAGTTAAAGGTAAGGTTGGGCCTGGTAAGGCACGTAAAACTTGGCTTAATGTAGTAGACTGTATGATAAAAGAAAGATGAGGAGCTTTAAAAATTAAAGAACATACCAGAGAAAACGTAAGTTGAAATAATTTTAACATTTTTTGTAGGATAATTTGAAACCTTTTTATAAGTTAGAAAATATGGAATACTGTAAAAATTTAAACTTACTGTCGTGAGGTTTGTTAAAATTGGCTTAACACAAAAAAGAATTAACAAATTGTCAGGGTATTTTGAACACCCTGTATACGTATTGCGTAATTTTGTTTGTAGTTTTATTCACTTAGATTCCGTATATATATATATATATATATATATATATATATATATATATATATACATATTTTTGTTGTCAAGTTTAGTTTTATAGATAAATTTGTGTATCGCGTGTAGCGACCTTTAGGTAAGGTGTATGGCGAGCTTTAGTTTGTGTTGTTTGTGAATTATTATTCCGTAATTTAGGTTGTTTTTCCTTATTATTTCCCGTTTATAGAAGTTTGAGTAACGTTTATTTGTATATAGTTGTATATTAGTTTAAATAAGGTTTATTTCGTTTGATTTCCTTAAAAATTATAGAAAGAGTGTAGAGTTATATGTATATGATGTCATATTGGCGACATGGAGTCGCTTAAGTATAGTTGTTCAGTTTATTATTGAGTATAGATATTTTTCGCGTTAAGTCTGCTGACGTTTGAACTTTTGAAAGTTCTCGAGCCCTGACGGATGAAAACGAAGCTTGTGTTTGGGGTACTAAATCTTCCCCTTCCGTTTTTTTAATTGGTGGAATTAAAGTAGATAAGATTTTTTATGAGTAGTGGGATTTAAAATTCAAAGATGGATACTTGTTAATAACTTTTGGGATTCTGAAACTGATCGCGGTCTCGTGTAAAGGGATTTTATTAAAGCTGTTCATCACCAGTGGATTATACCTAGTGCCGATTTCGATTTTACGTAAAGTTACCTAGAGGACATCGTCGTGTTGTATTAGTTCTCAGTGACCTCTTTGGTTTTTCTCGCTTTTGCGTATTTTTTTTTAAATCCACGTTCTTGTAGTGCCTCTTATTTACCGTACAAAGCGTGTTTAAGGATAAAGAAACTTTCGCAACATATTAAGATTTGTAGTTATTTAAACAAGTTATTAACCTTTTGGATCTGTAACATAAAGAATATTATTTGAAAGCTAAAAGTTATCAAGCAATTTTGAACTCTCAAATTATTATTATTTTAAAAGAAGTTTTTAATTAACGCAGTAACATTTTACCGAAATTCAATAAAGGAATTGTTTGTGTATAGAAGAACAATAGTCAACATTTCATTCATCATTTTGCCAGACCAGGAAGAGTTCATTTCCGTCATAGCAGTCATTGGTCATCATTTGTTGTAACACAGGAGAGGTGTAATTCTAGACTTTAAGGTAACATAATATTATTTTTTCATTGAATTTTTCAAGATCTTTTTTTGTGTTTCGAATTATTTTTTTGTGTTAACGAAGGTTTGAAAGCGGTGTCGTTTTTTTTGTTAAATTAAGTTGTTGTTTTAACTTTATTCATTGTAATTAATTATAGTTCTGACGCTCCGCCTTCACACTTTGTTATTTATTTTAGTATTAAAGGGCAATTGACCCTGTAGTAGTGTGGTTATATAGTCCACGAAATATATATATATATATATATATATATATATATATATATATATATATATATATATATATATATATATATATATATATATATATATATATATATAAACTTCCAGTTAGAACGTTAAGCAGCATTCTGATCAGACATCCTGTCGCCCATTAAGCTTTTGTTTTTTTTCTTTGTTTATACGCATTATCGTCTGTTTATATTATACTATTTTTTATTATTTTATTATAGCTTTGTTAGGTTTTATAAATGTGTTTTAATTCTGTGGAAACCCTTTTGTGTTGCATAAAAGTCCCTTTTGCAAATTGCAAGTTACCGGTAATTTAGTTTTAACGTAACGAAATTAGTTTTTTTGTTTTATTGAGTAGTAGCGTTATTAATATTTAGTGTTTTATTTGATTTTTAGTTGAGTATTAATTCATTTAGAGTTCATTCTATAGATTTTTGTTGTTTTGTTTTGATTATTATTTAATGCCTAATTATTTACACAACAATTATTAACGTAACTTTATTAAGTGTTTATCACGCTTTTATTTGACAAGCGTGTAGTGCGATTTTGAAGCCCGATTTCAGGTAGTTTGCTGAGTTGCTGTCCAGCACACCTGGAATTGATTGCGGATAGGTAAGCGTATGTTTTTTGTATGTTTAGACACGCTATGTACTCGTAATTTTGGCACGACGACCCTTATTTTGACTACCAAACATTCTGGCGCCCTTAACCGAACTGATTTTGTCTTCATCCCCTATTTTGACTTACGTACGATTTACTATTCTGGATGTGCAACATTTTTCAACATCTGACCTACACCCATACGCTGGCTAGTCGGGGCAAAAAGGCCAATTTATCTGTAATCCCGTTCTACCACCCGTTTATACCGTTACAGGTAAAGTTGGCGCTTCAACGTAAGACATTTTAGGGTGGTTTTTTTCGTAGATTTCTTTTTTTTAGTGACATCTTAGGATAGTATTTCAGTATTTTCGCTTCAGGATTATTTTATTGTTTAATTAAGTTTTTTTATGTACGTATCGAAAGATTAAATATGGGTTATAAAATAAATGTAGATAGGCTTACACCTGGTGAGGTAAGATATGAGATAGCTGTTAGAGGTGGTGATCTCTCGTTAGGGGTAACTGCGTTACGTGCATTGTTACGGAATATTTTAAGTGAGGAAAGTAGTGGTAAAATTTCATCACGTCCCGATTATCCTTTCGATTTTGAAACAGATAAGAGCGCTATTGAGGAAACGAAATTGGAATTAGAAAAATTATTAGAGGAGGTCTAAATTAATCCGTCCACAAAAATTTTAACGACCATAGAAGCCAAGCTCAAATATTTGTTAGGTAGAGTTAATAATTCGATTCCGAAAACCGATATCGATGTTAAGATTAAAGAAAGTTTGTTTATTGAGATTGCGGTAGCTCTATCTACGTACGAAATTTTGGATAAACGAGTAGTTTCAAAAAGTACACACTTGGAAATATTAAGCAGTGTTTCGAATAATGACGAACAAAATTTAAAAACAGATATTTCAATACCGATTAGTAATTTAAATTTAAGTACATCACCTGTTAGGAGTGTAGTAGCAAAAAGTACACCGGTTTGCAAATGGAATTTATCATTTTCGGGAGATACTAAATCCTTATCGCTAAGTGCTTTTTTGGAACGGATTTCAAAATTACAGATTTCACGTAGAGTAGATGATGCGTAATTATTTTCGGAATGTTTAGATTTATTTACGGGTAACGCGTTGATTTACGTTCGTTCTGTTAGAAGGGAAGTTAGGACTTGGGGTGAGTTGGTGGAATTGTTGAAAATTAAATTCCAGCCAATAGATTATGACGATAGATTATTAGATGCAATTAAGCGTCGTAGTCAGGGTACGGACGAGCCTATGGGAATTTATATCGCTGTTATGCGGACTTTATTTTCGCGATTGAACGAAACTTTGTCGGAGGATAAGCAATTACGTATTTTGCGGAAAAATATAGCGCCTTCTTATCAGGCACAATTGGGTTTAACGGAGATTAACTCGATTAACGAATTAATTAAGTATGGAAGACTTATCGAAGAAAGAGTTCAAGCGATGAATAGTTATGTACCACCTAGTCGGAAACGCTCCGACCTAGAGGTAGATTTAGCGTACGTGGGAGAAACCCCACCAGTCGTCACGATCAAGAATAAGGAAGTACCAATACAGGAAGTAAAGATAACGCCGAGTAGAGTTGAGGGTAGATCGTGTTGGAATTGTCAGAAGACCGGACATCTGGCGTCAAGTTGGAAGGATACTTTCGGAATCGTTATTGTTATCGTTGTGGAAAGAAGGATTTTACAGTAACGAATTGTCCTAAGTGTTCGAATTCGGGAAACGGGTTAAGGAGGCAATAAAGAGCCGCGTATTGTCTTCTAGAATTTTTGTTAAGTCGGCAGTGTATTATAATTCATTAAGGGCTAGGGATGACGCGAAATTTTTAAAGACTGAAGTTGTTTTGGATTACGTTTTTGATTCTAAAGATTCAGATGAAAGACCATTCGTGACTGTCATAATTTATGGACAAGAGTTATTAGGTTTATTGGATAGTGGGTCCACGAAGACCATATTAGGAGAAAAGGGTTGGAAGAGATTAAGTCATTTGGGTGTTAAGTTAGATAAACGATGTACGTCAACGTGTGTTGTAGCAAACAGTCAGTCATGTAGGAGTATAGGTACCGCGACTGTACCCATCGAAATTAAGGGAAAAGTTGTCATTATTAATGTTCTTGTCGTACCAGATATACCGCACCATCTTATTTTGGGAGTAGATTTTTGGAAGCAAACTAACATCATACCTGATTTACGTAAAGGTGAATGGAGATTCGAAAAGTTGGAGACAAATGAAGCTTTAGAGAATGAAGAGCATGGAATACAATCCCGATTAGACTTGAGTAGCGACCAGTTACAGAAATTAGACCAGTTGGTTACCGATTATTTCACGTCCATTGAAGGTAAAGAGATTGGATGTACCTCTTTGGTTCAACACCATATTAAGACCAATAGTGAACCTATTAAGCAACGTTATTATCGCGTATCCGTTACCTTACGTGTCATCAATTTTGGACAGACTTCGTGACGCAAAATTTATTTCGTCTTTGGACATCAAGTCGGCGTATTGGCAGATACCAATGGCGGAGGATTCTAAGCAATATACAGCTTTTATTGTACCCAACAGGGGATTATTTCAGTTTAAACGACTACCGTTCGGTTTGGCTAACGCACCAGCCAGTTGGTAACGATTTATTGACCGAGTTTTGGGTCCGGAATTGGAACCATGTTTTCGTTTATCTCGATGATACGATTATTTGTACACCTACTTACGAGAAACATTTAGAAGTTTTACGAGAAGTTTTTCGTCGATTTACTGAGGCAGGGATAACGTTAGGCTGGGACAAATGTACCTTTTGTCAATCGGAGTTACGTTATTTAGGTTACGTAATTAACGCGAATGGATTATCGGTTGATACGGATAAAGTTAGCGCCATTTTGAAAATACCGACACCTAAGAGTGTTACGGAAGTAAAGCGAGTTATCGGCATAGCTAGTTGGTACCGTCGTTTTATTCAAAATTTTTCTACGATTATAGCGCCTTTAACGAAATTATTAAAGAAATTTGCAAAATTTGTTTGGGATGAAGATTGCGAGAGAAAGCTTTTGGAATTATTAAGGATTGTTTAGTTTCCGCACCTATTTTATCGTGTCCAGATTTTTCGCTACCGTTTACTGTGCAAACTGACGCTTCAGATTATGGCATTGGATCAGTACTAACGCAGACTATTGATGGAGAAGAAAGAGTTATTTGTTATAACAGCAGATCGTTGACGAGGAACGAAAGAAAGTTTTCGACTACCGAAAAGGAATGTTTAGCCGTACTTTTGTCAGTAGAGAAGTTACGTCCATATTTGGAAGGAGCAGAATTTACAGTTATTACCGATCACGCATCTTTAGTTTGGCTACATAATTTAAAGGAACCTACCGGTCGATTAGCGCGTTAGGCTATACGCCTTCAGCAGTATAGTTTCGAAATTATTCATCGAAAAGGAAAGGATCATGTCGTACCGGATACATTATCGCGCTCAGTACCAGTGATTGACGCACTTGAAGTGACGAGTAAACCCGATATTGACTTACCAGACGAGACTATAGTAGAAGACTAAGGAAAGGAAGTAGAAGATATGAAATATGACGATAAGTGGTTGACACGGATGAAGAAGAATATTAGGGCAAGACCTATTGCGTATCCGCAATGGCGGATAGAAAAGGGGAAATTATTGAAGCATGCGAAGTGTAGTTATCCGAAGTTGAGAAACGATGAGGAACAGTGGAGAGTTGTAGTGCCGAAGGGAGAACGCTCCCAGATATTATGGCAGTGTCATGATGACCCTAGAGCAGGACATGCAGGTATTTTTAAGACTTATGAGAGAATTTCACGACAGTATTATTGGCCGAAATTAAAGGCAGATGTGGTACGTTACGTTCGACATTGTGAAATTTGTATTAGACATAAACCGGAACAGAAGAAACCGGCCGGCTTTATGGCAAAACATCCCGTTATCGACAAGCCTTGGCAGATGATTGCCACGGATACTGTAGGACCGTTACCGAGATCCTCTCGAGGTTATTCATACGTTTTAGTAGTTGCCGATTATTTTTCGAAATTTGTACTTTTCTTCCCGTTACGTGCCGCTACCGCTGCGAGTGTAGTTAAGAATATCGAAGAGAATGTTTTTCTTATGTTTGGGGTACCGTTATACGTTTTGTGTGACAATGGATCACAATTTAGGAGTAAAGAATTCCAGAAGATGGTTACGTCTTATAACGCCAAAATTATATTTAACGCTAATTATCATCCTCAGGCGAATCCATCAGAACGTGTTAATCGAGTTATGAGGACAATGTTAGCGTCGTATATCGAAGATAACCAACGTAATTGGGATAAGTATTTAGCGCAAGTTGCCTGTGCCATTCGCACAGCGACTCATGAAGTTACCGGCCTGACGCCTTATTTCGCGAACTTTTGGCGAGAAATGATCATAGACGGATCACAGCAGGGTGTACCGACGAACAGTACCGATCTAGATAATGTAAATTTTGCCGACAGAACACCGTTGTTAGAAAGAAGTGAAATTTTTCGCGTTGTTTATAACGATATTAAAAAGAGACTTAATGCCGCGTATATTAAGAGCAAACAGAATTATGATTTACGTAGACGTTTAGCAAATTTTGAGGTAGGGGATACCGTGTGGCGGAAAAATTATGTTTTATCGGACGCGTCTCGTTATTTTGCAGCTAAGTTAGCGCCAAAATTTATCGGTCCATTTTATATTAAGAGAAAGGTTTCATATCAGACTTACGAACTGTCAGATTCTTCAGAAGTGTCGAAGGGAGTGTGGAATGCAAAAGATCTTAAGCCAAATCCAAATGTCGATTAAAGTCCTCTTGGACGTTTTCTCTGTGTAGGGACGGAGTAAGAATTTTCCTACAGCAGATGCCACTACTTGTCGTAAGAGGCGACTAATCAAGTAGGCGTAGCGAGTTTGGTTGGAGGATTTTGGGTCTTGCGTATGCGGTTGTGGAATAACGGAAAGCGGGGATCTCGTGAACCGTGGCCTGGCCTCTTCCGTATGCTCTTGACGCGGAGTTTCAGTGCACCAGCCAAACGCGTGTACCGTTGTTGCACCTTGTTGTGCTTTCTCGGATCCTTAGCGGATCATTTTTGGGTTATCGTTTATCGTGGGATTTGATCCAATTTTTTTTTTCTCGACTTTGACTTATGATACCGAACGTGATTGTGGAGTTTTGTTGAGTTTGTGGGAGTTAACGTTTGTAGTTAGTGTTAGATTTGTTTTTGTTCCTGGCGTAGGTTGCCTGTAGAGTAGAGTTGTTTTTCGGATATATTTTCCGAAGGAAAATATTTTTGTAAGGGGAATGTCAGGGTATTTTGAACGCCCTGTATACGTATTGCGTAATTTTGTTTGTAGTTTTATTCACTTAGTTAGATTCCGTATATATATATATATATTTTTTTTTGTTGTCAAGTTTAGTTTTATAGATAAATTTGTGTTACGCGTGTAGCGACCTTTAGGTAAGGTGTATGGTGAGCTTTAGTTTGTGTGGTTTGTGAATTATTATTCCGTAATTTAGGTTGTTTTTCCTTATTATTTCCCGTTTATAGAAGTTTGAGTAACGTTTATTTGTATATAGTCGTATATAAGTTTAAATAAGGTTTATTTCGTTTGATTTCCTTAAAAATTATAGAAAGAGTGTAGAGTTATATGTATATGATGTCATATTGGCGACATGGAGTCGCTTAAGTATATTTGTTCAGTTTATTATTGAGTATGTTGGTTTTAAGTCATAGAGGTTGAATGTGGGACTGATTGTTTGTACTTAAATAAAAATATAGAGATATTTTTCGCGTTAAGTCTGCTGACGTTTGAACTTTTGAAAGTTCTCGAGCCCTGACGGATGAAAACGAAGCTTGTGTTTGGGGTACTAAATCTTCCCCTTCCGTTTTTTTAATTGGTGGAATTAAGATTTTTTATGAGTAGTGGGATTTAAAATTCAAAGATGGATATTTGTTAATAATTTTTGGGATTCTGAAACTGATGGCGCTCTCGTGTACTAGTACGGTGCCGCTTGTTTTTACGCTTTAAGGGGTGGTTTAGAACGTTGATATTTTGGACCTTGTGGTGTTTAACGAACGTACTTTTGTGTAGTAAGGGTAGTTTAGCTACTTCTGAAGAAGACCTGTAAAGGGATTTTATTAAAGCTGTTCATCACCAGAGGATTATACCTAGTGCCGATTTCGATTTTACGTAAAGTTACCTAGAGGACATCGTCGTGTTGTATTAGTGCTTCAGTGACCTCTTTGGTTTTTCTCGCTTTTGCGGATATTTTTTTTTAATCAACGTTCTTGTAGTGCCTCTTATTTACCGTACAAAGCGTGTTTAAGGATAAAGAAACTTTCGCAACATATTAAAATTTATTGTTATTTAAACAAGTTATTAACCTTTTGGATCTGTTTCATAAAGAAAATTATTTAAAAGCTAAAAGTTATCAAGCAATTTTGAACGCTCAAATTATTATTATTTTAAAAGAAGTTTTTAATTAACGCAGTAACATTTTACCGAAATTCAATCAAGGAATTGTTTGTGTATAGAAGAACAATAGTCAACATTTCATTCATCATTTTGCCAGACCAGGAAGAGTTTATTTCCGTCATAGCAGTCATTGGTCATCATTTGTTGTAACACAGGAGAGGTGTAATTCTAGACTTTAAGGTAACATAATATTGTTTTTTTATTGAATTTTTCAAGATCTTTTTTTGTGTTTCGAATTATTTTTTTGTGTTAACGAAGGTTTGAAAGCGGTGTCGTTTTTTTTGTTAAATTAAGTTGTTGTTTTAACTTTATTCATTGTAATTAATTATAGTTCTGACGCTCCGCCTTCACACTTTGTTATTTATTTTAGTATTAAAGGGCAATTGACCCTGTAGTAGTGTGGTTATATAGTCCACGAATATATATATATATATATATATATATATATATATATATATATATATATATATATTATATATATATATATATATATATATATATATATATATATATATATATATGTTAAAACCAGTTAGAACGGCGTTAAGCAGCATTCTGATCAGACATCCTGTCGCCCATTAAGCTTTTGTTTTTTTTTCTTTGTTTATACGCATTATCGTCTGTTTATATTGATATTATTTTTTTATTATTTTATTATAGCTTTGTTAGGTTTTATAAATGTGTTTTAATTCTGTGGAAATCCTTTTGTGTTACATAAAAGTTCTTTTTGCAAATTGCAAGTTACCGGTAATTTAGTTGTTAACGTAACGAAGTTAGTTTTTTTGTTTTATTGAGTAATAGCGTTATTAATGTTTAGTGTTTTATTTGATTTTTAGTTGAGTATTAATTCATTTAGAGTTCATTCTATAGATTTTTGTTGTTTTGTTTTGATTATTATTTAATGCCTAATTATTTACACTGAGGTGTATTAACGTAACTTCATTGAGTGTTTATCACGCTTTTATTTGACAAGCGTGTAGTGCGATTTTGAAGCCCGATTTCAGGTAGTTTGCTGAGTTGCTGTCCAGCACATTTGGAATTGATTGCGGATAGGTAAGCGTATGTTTTTTGTATGTTTAGACACGCTATGTACTCGTAATTTTGGCACGACAACCTTTATTTTGACTACCAAACATTCTGGCGCCCTTAACCGAACTGATTTTGTCTTCATCCCCTATTTTGACTTACGTACGATTTACTATTCTGGATGTGCAAAATTTTTCAACATCTGACCTACACCCATACGCTGGCTAGTCGGGGCAAAAGGCCAATTTATCTGTAATCCCGTTCTACCACCCGTTTATACCGTTACAAAATGTAAAAGGGAATATTTTAAACTAATGTCAATAAATGACAAACAGTAACATGATAATAATAATAACTATAATCGACTAATAATAATAACAGTAAATATTATTGTTACGGAAATTTGTGATGATTGAAAAAATTTAAATGAAATTAAGATTCAAAAGTGAGAACATAACTATAAATATTGCTCAATCCATTAATGTATGATCTTTTGTTCAAACTATTTCTGTATTTATTAATGTAAACCATCTCATAAAACAAACGTTTAAAAAGAATATCTTCTTGTTTCAGCACTTGAACGTTATCATAATTCATATTATGAAAATCATTAAAATATTAAAGGAGAGTACCTTGTTGTGCTTTAGTTGAACACGTTATTAATTAAATTTTAAATCGGTAATTTACCGAGTCTAGGTACTTTTGCAGTAAGGGCAGAGGACTGCTTACCTTCTTTCCATTCAGTCGGAGTTTAGGTTTCGATCTTGAAGGTTAAATTAAAAACGCTTAAGATGCAGTGCGAATTATTGTGTGGTTATTAACAGTTCGCTTTTTGCCGGTTTTGAAGGATAAGTATGGATGGGAATGCATGCTGACGTCATTGGATATATTTTCCGCTGTGTTAGCTTCGCTTATCATAAAGTGGGCTTCTGGTTCCTCGAACTACGGCTACGCAGCTATAGAAAATACTTTGTGCCTATGTGATTGACTGTTTGCCACACTCCACTGGAGGACACAATTACATATTAGTAGCTGACGTTTCTTTCACTTGCGCTCAGCAACCGCTTGTAGTGTCGCTGAATTATTTGAAGGAAACATATTTCTTGTTTATGAGACTCCACTGTATATCATTGCGGATAATGGCGTGCAGTTTTAAGGCAAACAATTTACGAATCTCTGAATTGTGCGGCACCCGTATTAATACCATTCCTATGAATCGGGTTGTCTCTACTGAAATATACATGTAGCCTAGTATTTCGCAACCTGAATTTCTTTCTGAGATATAATATAAATCTACTTGTGATCAGCAAAGCATCTTCTTTCTCCCTCTTTCTCAGTTGGGTGGTTGGTTTGGATTTGTAAGGAAGGAGTTTCTGGGGCTACATTAACTTCTTAAGCCCTTCATCTATATTCTAAGCATTCGTACCGGTTGGATTTCTTAAACAAGTCTTGGATTTTGCTGAGGTTCTTCGGATACTCTGGTTGAAGGTTTTATAGGTATGTCAACCCAGTCGGGGTAGGGTTCTCTTTGTGGTCAAAACAACAGGGGTTGAGTTTTTGAATTTGAGGGCTACGTCGTCTTAAGTTTATACTCTAATTTAATTTTTCATTTAAGCCTTACTTTCCTTTCCAAACCTTTCATTTGTTAGGGGGGAATTTTTAGCGTCTAAATTTTAGGTACTTAAATATTAAATACCAAGTAGTTATAATTATACACTGATAGATGGGCAACACACAGTATGTGTCACCTCCATTTTTATATGTTACACTTTTACAACATTATTCAACTTAAGCTTATTTACATTTGCAACATATATTGTCTGGTGTGGTGATGAGTAAGACCAAGATATTTAACCAAATATCATGCCTTCTCGTTACCATCAGCACATGTCTAATGGCAATTATAAATTGAAACTGCCTCAATTAATTTTAGCCAGTACGTGTCGAATGGCACCATAGCACAATTTATGAATTTCATAACTACAGCTATGAAAATCTGATCTGAGGATAACTTTTCAGGTAGTGTCGTTGACGAATGTGGGTCTTTAATTTTACATAGGTAGTTAACGTATGGGAAAAATTACGCAAAATATAAAAATCTACGTTGTTCAACAATTTTTAAATTTGACAAGTCGACTTTTTGAGTATCAATCGAAGGTATTTATGTTCCTAATTAAATTTAGCTATATTTAAAAATATTTTTTAAAAATAAGTTGTGTGTGCTTGTGTGCGTCATCGTGTGCGTGTTTTGAATTGACGTATTTAAATATTAAATACTGTGTAGTTAGATTTATACACTGATAGATAGGCAACACACCTTACATGTGATCTCCATTTCTATTTGTCGCCATTTCACAATATTAGCAAACCTAAGTTTGTTTGACTTTCCTCCTAATTTAAAAATTCTTTTGTCTTTTTCGCGTGACAACAAAATGTAACCAAAAAGTATGATTTCACTCACTGTTGAAGAATTTTCTTGACCTTTCATCTTTTTACAAGGTACATGTGTGAAGGGTAAAAGCATATATTCTAAGCTTCTTGCTCGTATCACGTTTCTTTGAGATGCCTTACCCATAATCATACAATTTAATGGTTACTGTTAAAATTACTACCTGATACATATCGATTGGTAACGATAGCCTATACTTGAAACTTCTATTTGCTATAATCTGTAAATACCTTTTTGTATTGTCTGCTGTGATGATGAACAACACCAAAACAGTTAACCAAACATTCAGGGCACATGTCAAATGGCAATTTAAATTCGAACTGTTTTAATTCATTTTCCATCCTGCTAAAACTTAGGGTACACAAGACTATTACCTATTAGTTAAGTGCGGTTATACAATTACTTCGTTTCAAGCTTTAACGGAAAGTGAATATATAATTCACCATAATGATATATTTTACACAAGCTGGTGCTCTAATTTGGCATTACTTAAAGCAGCGTCAGTTATATTGCATATTATGTACACCATATGAACGTGTTATATTTTGAGGATACAATATTGACCTTCTTAAGGGTTACAACTTTTTTCTATCGGAACTACCAGTACCCATACTTTATTTTTACTTATGTTCGTATTCGTATTCGTATTGGTCTTCGTGTTCGTGTTCGTGTTCGTGTTCGCGTTTGCGTTCGCCTTCGCATTCGCATTCACATTATCATTCGCATTCGCATTCGCATTCGCATTCGCATTCGCATTCGTTGCATTCGAATTGTTCGCATTCGCATTCGCATTGCATTCCATTTCCACCATTCGATTCGATTCATTCGATTCGATTCATTCGATTCGATTCGCATTTCGTTCGCATTCGCATTCGATTCTTATTCGCATTCTAGCACTGAATTCGTATTATTCGTATTCGTATTCGTTCGTTTCGTACTGTACCAAAGTATCGTATTCGTATTCGTATTCGTATTTATTCGTATGTATTCGTATTGTATTAGTATTCGTATTCGTGTTCGTATTCGTATTCGTATCTCCATTCGTATTTGTTCGTATTCTATTCGTATTCGTATTACGTATTCGTATTCGTATTCGCTATTCGTAATCTTTGTATTCGTTCTGTGTATGTACAGAACCGATTCATTTACATATTACATTCAGGAATGTAAATGCAATTGTATTGACGTATTATTCTTTCACATCCTAACTTTAAGATATTACCTATTGTTAGTCAGGTAAAATTATTCATTTAAGTTTATACAGAAAAGATCGACACTATTTTAATTCACCATACATGATTATTTGTGTACTCAAGTGAATTTATCATTAATTAGCAGCGTACATGTCTTATGTAGGCATATGTATGTCTATGAACGTGTTCTTTTGAATACATATGTTTGGATGTGTGTGCCTTTTGTCTATGTGCGTCCGATCTTTTACGTGCGTGTGTGCGTCGTACTGTGCGTATGTTTCGTGTGTACGTGTGTGTGTTGTTGTGGTTGCGTTGTGCCTTGCTGTGGGGCTGCACTTTCTGTCGTTGTTCATCTGCATGTGTATCGTGCGTGTGTGCGTTCTGTATGTTCGATTGTGTGAGCGTGTGATGTGTTGTGGTGCACCGCATCGTATGTCGTCATGTGATTCGATCGACGTTCAGATGTATGATGTTGGTGTGAGCGTTTGTATTGTATGTGTATGTGTGCGTATGTTGTGTGATCGTGTGTGTGTCGTATGCGTATGTGTGAGTGCGTATTGGTTGTGATGTGTGTAGTTCGTGTATCGTGTGTGTGTGTGCGTGATCTCGTGTGTGCGTATGTGCGTGATTGCGTTTCGTTGTGCGTTATTCGTCGTGTATGCGTTGTGCGTTTCGTGTATCGTGTGCGTTCGTATGCGTATTGCGTTTGCGTGTGTGCGTGTGTGCGTGTTGCGTGTGTCGTTGTTGTGTCGTATGCGTTTGCTGTGTGCTGTATGTCGTTGTGCATGTTGCGTGTTACGTTTGTGCGTGTGTGTGTGTGCGTGTTGCGTGTGTGCGTATGTGCTTTGTTTGCATTGTTGTGTTGCGTGTATGCGTGTGTGCGTATGCGTTTGCGTGTGTGCGTGTATGTGTGCGTGTGCGTGTGTAGATGTGTGGTGTTGTGTCATGTGTGTGCGTGTGCTTGTGCGTGTGTGCGTGTGCGTGTGCGTTTGTGTGCGTGTATGCGTTGTTGCGTGTGTGCATGTGCTGTGTGTTGTGCGTGTGTCGTGTGTGTGCGTGTGCGTGTGCGTGTGTGCGTATGTGTGTGTGCGTGTCATGTGTGTGTGCGTGTGTGCGTGTTGCAGTGTGTGCGTGTGTTCATTGTGCGTGTGCGTGTGCGTGTGTCGTGTGTGCGTGTTGTGTGCGTGTGTGCGTGTGCGTGTGTGCGTTGTGTGTGCGTGTGTGCGTGTGCGTGTATGCTGTGTGCGTGTGTGCGTGTGTGCTGTGTGCGTGTGTGCGTGTGTCTGTTGCGTGTGTTATGTGCGTGTGTGCGTTTGTGCGTGTGTGCGTGTTGTGCGTGTGTGCATGTGTATGGTGCGTGTGTGCGTGTGCGTGTGTGCGTGTGTGCGTGTGCGTGTGTGGCGTGTGCGTGTGTGCGTGTGTGCGTTGCTTGCGTTGCGTGTGTGCGTGTGTGCGTGTGCGTGTGTGCGTGTGGTGCGTGTGCTGTGCGTGTGCGTGTGTGCTGTGTGTGCGTGTGTGCGATGTGTGCGTGTGCGTGTGTTGTGTGCGTGTGCGCTGTGTGCTGTTGTGTGCGTGTGTGCGTGTGCGTGTCGTGCTGTGCGTGTGTGCGTTGTGCGTTTGTGCTGTGTGCGTGTGCGTGTGTGCGTGTGTTGTGTGCGTTGTGCGTGTGTGCGTATGTGCGTGTGTGCGTGTGCGTGTGCGTGTGTGCGTGTGTGCGTGTGTGCGTGTGCGTTGTGCATGTGTGCGTGTGTTCATGTGTGCGTGTGCGTGTGTGCGTTGTGCGTGTGTGCGTGTGTGCGTGTGTGGTGTGTGTTGTGTGTGTGATGTGTCGTGTGTGCATGTGTGCGTGTTTGCGTGTGTACGCGTGTGCGTTTCTGCGTGGTTGTGCTGTGTGCGTTGCTGTTGCGTTGCTGTGCGTTGCTGTGGTGTGTGCGTGTGTGCGTGTGTGTGCGTGTGTGCGTGTGTGCGTATGTGCGTGTTGTGTGTGTGCGTGTGTGCATGTGTGCGTGTGTGCGTTGCTTGTGTTTTATGGCGATTTTTTTGCCTCGCATACCTAAGTTCAAGAACCGCCACTGATACATGGATTAAAGGACCTATGTGCAAGTCCGGAAGTCCTAGTACCGCAATAAGTTTTGATATGTGTGCCTTAATGTTAAATTCTTTAGCATCTCATTACTTAAGATTTATGGTTGCCTGCAAAGAACGTATGCAGCGTTTATGCTTTTGGTAATTGGTTACTTTGTATTTAAAATCTAAAGATTCTAAAATATTAATCCATTATTGCAACCATAAAATTGGTATTTTAATGAATAAAAATGCTGAAAGTTTATTTTTTGATAACAAAAAGTCAATATTGTATTGTTTCGAACTTTTCTGTAAACTATCCGTCAAAAAGGACAAGAGAAATGCGTGATGTAAACTGGCGCGTATATCGCGCAGAAGGATAATGTCGGCCCCATTTTTATATGGGATTTTAAACGATTGATTTTATTTAAGGGTGGTAATGTAACATGATACCGTTTAGTAGACTGAAAGCATTCTCAACACACAAACCAGCATCAACCATTCTGTATAATTACCAATTAATTACGACTTCAACTTATCCTGTTAGCAAGATGTAATCTGTAACACTTAATAATAATTAATAATTAATTTTTTAATTTGTATGAACGATACATAATTTTAGTTTAAAAAACTATTTTTACAGATCCTCAGATACAAGTAGCATTTTACCGTGGATGTAAATGGAACCTTCAATATATAAGTATTCGTATTCGTACTCGTACTCGTACTCGTACTCGTACTCGTATCACTCGTATTCGTATTCGTATTCGTATTCGTATTCGTATTCGTATTCGTATTCGTATTAGTATTCGTATTCGTGTTCGTATTCGTATTCGTATTCGTATTCGTATTCGTATTCGTATTCGTATTCGTATTCGTATTCGTATTCGTATTCGTATTCGTATTCGTATTCGTATTCGTATTCGTATTCGTATTCGTATTCGTATTCGTATTCGTATTCGTATTCGTATTCGTATTCGTATTCGTATTCGTATTCGTATTCGTATTCGTATTCGTATCCGTATTCGTATTCACATTCCTTCTTTGTATTCATATTTATGTACAGGAAGATTCATTTAATTTTACACAAAAGAAGCAATCTGACCCACTATTTTTCTTGGCAACCTACATTTAGATTTACCTATTTGTGTACTCAAGTAGAAATTTATATCATTAATTACCTAGCAACCTACATGTACTTATGTAGGCATAGAAAGTTATGAATCGACTTTCTTTGTTAAATTCAGCCATCATGTTTGGATGTTTGTGTGTATATGTGTGTGTGCGTGCGCGCATGCGTGCGTGCGTGCATGCGTGCGTGCGTACGTGCCTGCGTGTGTGCGTGTGTACGTGCGTGTATGTGTATGTCTGTGTGAGTGTGTCTTTGTGTCTATGTGTGGGTGTGGGTGTGCCTTTCTGTCTTTGTGTGTGTTTTCATGTGTGTATACGTGCGTGTGTGCGTGTCTGTGAGTATGTTTGTGTGAGCGTGTGTATGTGTTTGTGGGTGCACACGGGTGCATACGTATGTGCCTGCGTGGGGGGGGGGCGCATGCACGTGGATTCGTGCGTACGTGTTCATCTGTATGTATGTATGTGTGTGTGTGAGCGTTTGTATTTGTGTGTTTGTGCGTGTGAATGTAGGTGTGTGTGTGTGTGTGTATGTGTGTGTGTGTAGAGAAATGTGTGGTAGTGTGTGAGTAAGTTGTGTGTGTTTGTGTATGTGTGCGTTTGGTGTGTGTGAGCGTGTGTGCGTAGTGCGCGGTGTGTGCGTATGTGCGGTGTGCTTTGTGCGTGTGTGCGGTATGCGTGTGTGCGGTATGGGTGTGCGTTTTGTGTGTCGGGTTGCGTGTGTGCTGTGTCGTGTGTGCGTGTTGCGTGTGGCCGTGTGTGCGTTGTCGTGTGTGTTGCGGTGTGCATGTGTGCGGTGGTTTGTGCGTTTTGTCGTGTGTGCGTGTGTGCGTGTCGTGTGTGCGTGTGTGCGTGTGTGCGGTTGTGCGGTATTTCGTGTGCGTGTTGCGTGTGTGCGTGTGTGGTGTGCGGTGTGCGTTGTGCATGTGTGCGGTTGCGGTGTGCGTGTGTGCGTGTGTGCATGTATGGTGTGTGCGTGTGTCGTGTGCGTGTTGGTGTTGGTTGCGTGTGTGCGTGTGCTTGTGCTGTGTCGTGTGTGCGTGTGTGCGTTGCGTGTGTGCGTTGTGCGTTTGTCGTTGTCGGTGTGCTGTGTGTGGCGTGTGTGCGTGTGTACGGGTGCGTGTGTGCATGTTCGTGTGCGTTGTGCTGTGCGTGCGTGTGCGGTTGCGTTGGGTGTGTCTGTGCGTGTGTTCATTGTGCGTGTGCGTGTGCGTGTGCGTGTTGCGGTGTGTGTGTGCGTGTGTGCGTGTACGTGTGCGTTTTGTGCGTGTGGTTGCGTGTGTGCGTGTGCGTGTAGGTGTGGTGCGTGTGTGCGTGGTGGTTGTGCGTGTGTGCGTTTGTGCTTGTGCGTTGGTTTGTGTGCGTGTGTCGTTTGTGCGTGTGTCGGTGTGTGCGTTGTGCGTGTCGTGTGTGCGTGTGCGTGTGTCGTGTGCGTTGCGTGTGCGTGTTGCGTGTGTGGTTGTGCGTGTGTAGGCGTGTGCGGTGTGCGTGTTTGCGTGTGTGCGGTGTGCGTTGTGGGGGGTGTGGTGTGGTGTTGCGTGTGTGGTGGTGTGCTTTTTGGCGTTGCGTGTGGTGGTGCGTGTGTGCTGTGGGTTGGTGTGGTGTTGCGTGTGTGCTGTGTGCGGTGTGCGTGTGTGCGGGTGCGTTTGCGTGTGTGGTGTGGCGGGTGTGTGCGTTGGT
>JARFJB010001552.1:0-19327 GCA_036346205.1 Vesta saturnalis
CCACTTGCACGTAACGTATCATTCAGCTCCATACAGGACCCGTTGGTGTTATTAGAGTAGTAAGGGTGAAAGGTCGAGGATGCGAGTATAAACTCAGTTCGAAACATTTTTGTGTTTCCCATTGAGTGGAGTTAACAACCAGCAAAGCTGAAGACAATGTTATTACTAGAGAGCGGATTTTATGCATTATAAAATGCCAAAATATGTGCATATATATGCACTTAAAAATTGTAAAATATACAGAAAATATGCATTATTTTTTCGAAATATGCAAAATAAACTACCAATAAAAAATGTGATTTTTACATCTTTAATAAAAAAAAATGTAATACATAATATGCAAAAAACTTTTACAAGAAAGTATTCACATAAAAAATTGAAACTATTAGTTAAAAAATAATATATAATTAACATAATACGTATTAATAATAATATAATATACTTACCATATGAACAAAAATTATTTAGATAAAGGGTGGCTTTGGAATTCTGAACGTACGTTGCATGATTGATTCAAATCAAAACGGACATTTAATTGACATGTAGAACCAACAACAAGCTGAACCTATCAAAGACAGTGATTTTGTTTACCGTGGCCACCCCTTATCTAAATAATTTGTGTTCATATGGTATTATAAATTTTAAATTATAGGTACTTAATACTCCTATGCTTCATTGCGTTGATTTGCAAAACAATTTATAATTATATGCTTTTCTATATTTTCTGGTAGAAAATTTTGACGTCTATCAGAAAGTATATATTTATAGGTGGAAAAACTTCTTTCCACGTCTACAGACGTTATAGGTGCATTTTTTAATGCGGTTAATATGGACAAATCTAATTGTACATCCAGATCTTCCCGATTTTCGTCCAGAGTCAAAATTTTGTTAATTTTAGTTAACAGCTGATAACCACTATTTTTTTGTAAAATTTCTTTAAATTTATTTGAAATAATTTTGCCAGTATTTCCTGGGGCAGTATAAATTAATTTTTGAATATTATTTACTATTTCTATCGATGCGTTAAGTGGCAATGATTCCGTTTCCAATTTACAAATAGTCCCGCTTACAAAATAATAATGTGCTTTTATAAATGCTAATTGATTGCGCAGTTCTGATTTCTTTAAAACCGATTGCGCTTTATTGATACAAGCACTTGAATTATCAGACAAATCTAAAATTAATTCCTTAATTTTTTCCAAATATTCTGCATAAAAAAGAGCAGCATTTAGCCACGTTCCCCAACGCGTAATTACAGGTTCTGGTGGTAGAGAAATGTTAGGTAGTTTTTCTCTGTATAACTGTACTCGTGTCGGCGCCTTTACAAATACTTTCTTTACGCTACTTATTAAACTATTTACTAAAGGAAATTAATTTCGAATTGCTTCGGCTACTCTATTTATACCATGAGCCAAACATGTTCCGTGAATTAAATTTTCGTATAATACCTTCAATTGTTGGCCAGCCTTTACCATATATGGCGCGGCATCAGAAAGCATCAAAACAATTTTTTCTGTTGGAACAATATCGGGAACAAAAAACTGCATGAAAGTCTCATTTACAAATCTAACTATTGTTGCATTATTGGTTTTATCAAGTACTTTACAAGAAATCAAATATGACTTGGCAGGTTGTTCTTCGCTTAAATAACCTAACATTAAATATGCAACATAACGTCCACGACAATCTGTAGTTTCATCTACTATGAAACAAATATATTTATTTTTAACAATTTCTTTTATATGTAGCATGGTTTCAAGATATACCCCATTAACATAATTTTTTCAAAGTGTGCTTTCATCTGACACTTGCGTGTTACTAATTTTTTCTAAAAAAGATCTAAAAGTATGGTTTTGAAGCTTTTTTAAGGGAATGTTAGCCTTAACTAGAGCACTGCATAATTCAAAATTGAATTCTTCTTGGTCGTTTCTTTTGGATGCTTCACCACGTAAAGATTCTCGCAGAAATGTTTGAGAGAGCTTGGTTTTCTTCTGTGTTTCTAATTTTCCCTTATGCAGAGCGGTCTCAATGTGTTGCGTAATTTGGGATTTTCGTTCGCATGCGATCTAAACCAATATTCCCAATTTAAAAATAAATCAAAACATAATCGATTAGGTTTCATCGATGTATTTTAAATATTTCCCGCGTTATCTTATAAAACGATTCATTTAAATACAACGTTTGAATAGAAAA
Organism: Vesta saturnalis; assembly: GCA_036346205.1. Taxonomy (NCBI): domain Eukaryota; kingdom Metazoa; phylum Arthropoda; class Insecta; order Coleoptera; family Lampyridae; genus Vesta; species Vesta saturnalis. The sequence goes on from JARFJB010001552.1 coordinate 2,194, forward strand.
CTAATACCTGCTCTGTATTCACTAAAGGCCTCGTTCATTGTTTTCAGTGTTTAAAAATATTTTAAAACAGTATTCTGAATTGTCACTTACCGCTTTTCCACATGCTGTACAAAACACCTTTTCATCGTCCATTCGGAGTGCAGGGACATTTTTTATCTACTACTACTATGTATATTTTACTTATCAACTCCATACAAAAACTTAAGAAGCACTCAACAAAAAACCGTATTACCTCTTTGCAATCCGGAAGTATTAGGATTTAGGATAGTTGTCAACCCAGATAACAATTAAAAGTAAAAAACTACCTGCCGATGTTAGACACCACCTTTTAAAGATATTTATTTTAAAAGGATATAAAAATTTCTAACTTTGAACAAGAGCCTCGAAAATATTTCATAACCTGAGAGAAAAAAATGTTAAATTATGCAAAAAAAGTGCAAAATATGCGTAAAACATCAAAATATGCAGTATTTGGCCAAATATGCAGTATTTGACCAAATATGCAAAATATGCAAAAATTAATTAGTGCCAAATAATTATAATTATTGCGATTCGTATAAAAACCGAAACGCGTGGGTGGTAGTATAAAATATAAGCAATATGCAGTTTGCATAAAATCCGCTCTCTAGTTATTACAGACCAGTGAGATTTCTGTGTGGTATTTCTATATACTATTTAGTTTATGTTTATTTCATGAACTAATGATGTTCTAAGAATTGCTCTGTATCATTTGATACGTTTATTAGTATTTGCTCTCTTTTATATATTTTTTGAACCTCTTGTTTAAGGAGGCAGTTATGTTAGATGTGTTGGCTACCTGGCCGGAGCAACGTGGTATTTATTTGACTTGCGCGAATAAACGATGTATAGTTAGTCTTATTCAAGCATGCTGCTAGATACCATGTTACTAACGTTTTGGTAACTAATACAGCAAAAAATATGATTATTCATATTCAACGAGGTTTATTTTAAACAGGGTATGAACATAAGCTTGGCTACACGATCTGCTTAATAACCAATGTAGATTGTCATAAAGTTTCGATTAGCGTAAAAAATCCTGTGATATTGCATTGATCATCATTTAATGAGTAATAATTTAATAGAAAAATATACTATTACTAAATTTTATTGCCGCAAGATTCTTTATGTTATTATAATTCATAAAAAATTTTTGTTAAAAATTTAAAATATCTTATTAATATAAAATTATGCAACCAAATAGAATGGCTTTCAACCTTTAATATTATATTTTACACAAGATGGGCTCAGAAAAATAATTTTTCGAAAAAATTTATGAAGCCGGCTAATTTCTGTTCGGGCTTTTCTAGGTACAATTATAATACTATATAATTCCCTAGGCTAATAATTTTTTTTTTTGGAATGGGAAAACTCAGTCCAAATACTCACGAACTTGAAATACAGAATGCTGAAATTTGCAGTGATTGTTTTAATTTATCGATTATTTTGATTAGCAATAAAATATAGTAGCAGTTCCAAATATATATGCGCAGTCGGATTGTCAGCGATAAAGAAGATGCAACACTTCAAAAATGCCTGCTTCAATGTTTAAATTTTCTGATCGTTGGTATGTGGGCATTATCAAAACTCAGATAAAAACATATTCAATAGCAACAATCATAACGACTTTGGTACCGTTTGCAAAAAAAATACGTTCGCCAGGAGAAAAAACATTAAGTAGAACATGTGGATTATTTATTTGTTGCTTGTTCATTTATAAGGTTTCATAAATGCAAACAAAGTCGTCTTCATTAGGTTTCTTATAGCAACTCGACCTTGTATGGCTGAAACTTGTAGCGCTTTAAAATTCATTGAAGATACACTAACACACTCATACTCGACGAAGGATCATCAGAAACACACAAATGGCCTTTGACTTCCATTTATTTACTTTGCACGGGGTTCTCAGTATTTCTATTGTTGCCAGGAATCCTGTTCTTTGAAATAAATAAGAACTCAATGGAAATTGTACGCAATTGAAGATAATGACAATAATAGTTTTATTCCTCCTATGTCTTCTTAATTTGGCTTTTATGCTCTGGAACATACGAACTATTTGGATGCTGCCCAAATATGGTAAAATGGAAGATAGAACAGAAAACACACATGGTAAGTACAGGTAAAACTTTACAGAAACGCGTTGTTAAAAGCTGCATCAATCAGGCACATTCACGCGTACCCGCTCGTGCATGCGCACGCACACACACGCACACGACGCGCACGACGATCACGCACACGCACACGCACACGCACACGCACACGAACACGAACGCGCACGCGCACAGCACACGCACACGCACAGCAGCACGCACACGCACACGCACACGCACACGAACAAGCATACGCACACTCGACACACACGCACACGACGCGCACACGCACACGCATACGCACACGCACACGCACACGCACGCACACGCACACGAACACGAACGCGCACGCGCACACGCACAAGCACGCACACGCACACGCACACACACACACGCACACGCACACGCACACAACAATACGCACACTGCACACACACACAGCCACACACAGCACACTCATACACTCACACGCATACGCACACGTACACGCACACGCACACACGCACACACGACACGCATACACGCGCACGCACACAGCACACGAACACGACCACACGCACGCACGCACGCACGCACACATGCACATACGCACATACGCACGATCTTGCCGAAACTTTATCAATCGTTGTAAAATGACGTAAGTCGATTCAACATAGTGAAAAAAGTCGATTACGTAACCTTCCATACCTACATATGTAGATGTAGGTTGGAAGGTAAAAAGTCAAACTCTCGTGTTCCAGGGCGAGTCGCCTCGAAAAAGGGAACTTTACTAAACGCAAGTAAATTGTGAACGCTTTTTGCACTTACTGTAATAGTACGCTGCATGAACTCATGAACAAGTTCTCAGAAAACATGTGAATCTGAATATGCACTATAATCTCATTAATTATATTTCTCCAGAAGACGTAGGCAGTGCTATAAAAAACTGAAAGCTAAAATCACTATTGTCGTAGATCTAGCTTCAAGTATTTTGGTTAAAGACTGTAAAGATAGTTTCATAAAGCCCGCATGTACAATTCTTGATATTTCCATCGGTTCTGGCAGGTTTCCCGATGTTTGGAAAGTTGGAAATATTGTTCCGTCCTAAAGTGTGGTGATCCCACAGACACTAATTATACATGCTATCAGCATTATAAATGACTTTTCAATAGGGAAGATGCATTCATTTTAAAACAATTCCATTTTTTTGGTATACATTATATTTTTTATGTTGATTATGAATATAAACACAAAAACTTAAAAAAATAAATATTATTCCCAAAATAATTGATTAAAATTCTCATAAATTCGAAGTAAAATCACGTGACCTCAAACGCTACAACGATTGGTGTGACATCATTCGATAGTCACGATTTGCGCATATGCGAATGGCGACTTGTTTTCTACGTTGTTGTGTTATACGCTTGCAATAATTAAAATATCAGAGTCAAGAGAGGCAGTATTGAATTCTTGAGATTCGTTTTATGTTGATTATAATATAACTGAATAGCCAATAATGACGGATAGTGGATTTGTACAAGGTCAATCGGATAATCTTCCGAAAATCGATGCCTTTATGATGACTTCATTTTTTGTTGGGAACCCAGACTTCGTTAATGCAGAAACAGAATATAGACTCAAGAGTACCTATACAGTTATGAATGTACGTTCATATTTAGAATTTGTGAAATATTGACTGTGTTTAATCATATAACCCATATTTATGAACATTTTGGTTTGGGCATGTTAATGATCTAGAAAAGTTGATCTGATAACACCTGTCTTGATTATCATTACTAAAATTCAGACCAGGAAGTTTGATGTGTTTACATCATAAAACTTTATAGCTATTGTGTATAATTTGCCTTTATTTAAAAAAACATGTAATCCTTGACTTATTTTCATCTGAAAATTATATTACAGTATTTCCAGATCTGCAGAGAAACTTACAGCGATAATGCAATAGGATATGTGCAGGTTAAGAAAAGGTGATATTTGCACTGTAAAGCCGAGAATACACGTGAACATGTCCGAAAAAAGACATACTCTGTCAGTTTAATATGTAATGCAGCTGAAAAAGTTATTATGGCTGTTAAATGTGAGGACTGTGTTGCTCAGTTAGGTAAGGTTAAATTGTTTGTTTTATTTTCCATGGCTACTAGTTTAATGAATCTTTATAATTACCTATGCTCATACAGTTAAATAACGAAATAGGAAATTCATTGCATAATGCAGAGTCAAAAACAAAGCTGAATTGAATTTAATTCATTGGCATAATAACTTTTTTATTTTATGTAGAGGTTGTAAACATGCATTGGTGGCGTGGATACAAGACGAAGAGATCCAGCAACAACTTCAGTAGAATGTTACTGAAAAATCAAAGCTCTACTGTTACATCAAGCTCATCAAATGTAAGGATCTTGAAATCAGCTTCTGAACTTGTTCCAGGCGATGGTGAGTTTCACCGCAGTTGTCAGCCAAAATGTAGAGCTTGTAAATTCAACACCCAGCTCACAAAATATTATAAGTTGTTTACGGAAATTGAGAAGCTGTCACTGAATTACATTATCAATAAATTTTTGAAAGTGACCAAGTTAAATCGGCAGAATCATTTTTAGAATTCAGTGCAGAATTTATGTCCGATAGTGTGTGTCTAGCTGAGGCCACAACAGAACAGGGTAACTGTCCTTATGGTTTGAATTAAGATACGCCCATAACCGCTTAAGGCACATGAAGCAGCACACTGCAGAATTTCGAAGGTACACTTGTGAAAATATCTTGCAGCTATGAAACAGGGACGATTATTGAGCACCAAGTTATCAAGGCAGTAGAAAGAAAGTTGGTGTAAAATAAAAAGTGGTCTCTACTTAATTGCAAGCATCCCATAATAGGAGCATCTCCTGATGGAGTATGTGAACCATACAGCATTGAAGTTAAGTGCCCAACAACAGAAAATGCATTTAGGAAATATATCAATAATAACGACATTACACCAAAATTCAAGGCACAAGTTCAACTGTAAATGCATTTTTCAGGTAAAAAGCAGACACTGTTCTGTGTGGCTCATCACGACTTTGAAATATCGAGCAAAGTACACATTCTTGCCGTGGCATATGAAGACGACTTATTGGCAGAATGCAATAGATTTTGGAGACAAGCAATATTTCCTTTAATATTCAGAAATTTTTAATAATTGTAGAAAACAAAAACTTACGTAACATATAATTAAAAAATTATTATTAATTTTATTAAATACATAAAGTTTACCTCAAGTAGGATTTCAACCTACGTTATTCATCTTGCTTGATTTAATTTGGTGGCTTTCAAAAAATTTATTCCTAATTTTTAATTACATATTTACTTTTGAACTTATGTGTTCCATAAAACATAATGATTTACTCGAGTTAATCTTTAACTGTATGTACTTTAAAAATTAATTTTAAATAAAATAAAATTAATTATATGTATATATTTCTTCTCAACTTATGCTTTAGGATTTCACAAAATTCTACATTTCTTTGCTGGTTTCAGCGCTAATTTTACTCAAATTATAGGTATGTACCAACAATTAATCATTATCGTTGACTCATTATATACTGTAATTTAACACATTTATTTGTTAAAATTTCTATGTCAGTCGAGTTCCAGTAATCCGAGTAAACCTTTGTGAAATGTTGTGCTATTTACATGCTTACTAGTTTAATGTTCAAGGTCTGTAATAATTATTAACTCGACAAGAAATGATACCAAGTCAAAAAATTTTTATTAAATAATGTTATAAATTAATTATTCCACAATAACAATTATATAATCCATTAATGGGACATGGTGATTGTCGATACATGCATGAAGTAACATATCAATTCACGTAACCTCCCTATAACACGTTCTACATGTATACAAAGCTGCAATTCTTTTACCTTCCTTAACTTGGCTGTGTGTTTGAAGCCTGTACACACAGATGGTCCGAACTAAGTCACACCTCTGTTTCAATATTGTTGAAATGTTTTTAAAGCCTATCAGCCATTACACTAACACCTGGAGTTACTAATTTATTAAGATACTGAAGTCTTCAACTATGGCCACATCGGTAGCACGACCACCGTATCTCAAATGAAATTTACCAACCCATCTGGTGTGCAAGATATAAGAAATTTAGGTATTACAGCCTTTATACTGTGACCATGTTAAAACTGATGCAGTGCATTACTGGGCTTTTCAATTTCTAAACAGTCTATAATAGAAACTACCTACCATATCTTGCTAAATGGTATAGGCAAGTGCAATTTAACTGCATTGTTATCGCCATACAATTAATTGTAGCATTAACTGAGCAAGAATGAATACACTTTTCTAAACACTCTGCTAGCATTAGCTGATGACATTCCAAAATGTATACCTAGGACGGTAAAAGCTTCATTCAACCTTATATTTCTAAATGTTATTAAAATATTGACGGTGGCTAAATGTGCTTTTTCACAAACAGTTTTTATTAGATAATAAGTGTCTTTTGGTAGTCCTAAAAACAATTTTGGATCTTTTTCTATCACCAATAATGCACATGTTCGCATACGACTGTTCATCTCAGCTTCCTCATCAAACACTTCCGAAGGATCTGTTTGGATTTCTTCTTCATAAGCGTCAGAAGATTCGCCTTCTGAAGATGACTTTTCCCCATCAGATGAAATCTCAGTGTCGGCAAACAAATTTTTCTTAACTGCTTGGACAACAGTTACTTTAAATGGACACGTGGAAGCATTCATTGAAGGCACAATGAACGGAGACACTGCTACATTTGATTCTGACCAACTACTAGTGTTCACACCTTTACTTCGCACATGTGGTTTCAAGACACTTGAACCTTATCAGCAAACGAAATTAATGCTGTTTCTTCTATAACTTGTTGAGATGTTGATGGTACAACTTGTTGAGACGATGATGGTGCATCATGCAATTCAGTAACTTCTGCGGCTTCAGTGAGGTGGAAGTTTATTAAATGCTTCTTTAATAACTCAATCTTCTTCGTTTTAAAGCGCTTCCTTTCTGGTACGGTTGTCATCCTATTAGACTTTTGACATTCAAAATGTGTGGTAGTACACCTTTTAAGTCTTGGATGCACATCTTTCATTATTCTGAATTGCCAATAATTTTCCATATCTTCTTCCAACTAAAATGTATGAATATGTACATATATTAATTTTCTGACTTTGCCAGAAGCAATCTAGTTATTTTTGGCGTTTCCACGAGATTTTTTTTATAGCTCCATACATAATTCGAAGTTGCAGATAAAGTAACAAAGCGCAATTTCGTGAAATAACGAGAATACCTAGGCTACATCCCGTGAAAATCCCTTCATGTATGTCTAAAATTACAAAAATGTTTGTTGCTAAATGAATAAGTCACAATATTTTTTACTGCTTTACTCAAGAAATAATTAAATGTTGAAAAGTGAAACTGGATATAAAGTGAACATGCTCTAATCAACTATAATAATCAACATGCTAACAAAATACTTACATTAAAATGGTCTCCACAACAAAAATTGTAAGTATAGAAAGAGGGTTTTCTTTTTATCGCATTTATGACACACCACTTTGTTCGAAGTGTTGCATGCCTCGTACGCTAAAAATAACTTATCCGGTGTTTTTACCGATGTATTTGTGCATAGAGACACAATGCAATATTTGCTTTGGCTTTTCCTATTTTCAGTTTCCATTTTGAAACTAATAAAAGGTATTCACTAAATACTTTAAACTCAAACTCGTGGAAATATCGGACCACGATCACCGAAGTGTTGAATGTTGAGTATCGAATGACGTCACACGGCCTTGCCGCCAAATGGCTTCCGTTTTAAGTGGTTCAAAATTGTCGATATAATTAATAATTTTTAACACAGTAGTTTTAAACCCAAAAACAGAAATATGGAATTAATAAACATAACTTTTAATGCTTTATTCATTTATATTAAACAAAAAAATCATGCATCTTCTTTATTGTTTGAAATTACAAAAATACAAACTTTCAGAATTATCAATCATAATTAATATAATTATCTTTTGGGTATGAAATCGTGTATTTTTCATAATTTTTTTGACATATTTTAATGTATCGATAACAGCTACAGTTATCTTCTTCAAAAAATGATAGTAATCTTTGAAAATTATTTAAGTTGTAAAATATGAAATCTGAAAATATAAAATAAGCCTGCTTTAATAGTTAGGAAACGTATATGAAAAAATAAATGTTTAACTCATGGTCAGCTATGGCGGACTACTCCAGTTGATTCAATGTACACTATCTCATATGTTTTATCTGTTGTGTCAAAATACGTAGTTCCAATGTGTAATTATTGGGTATGCGATTGTGTATTTTTTATTAATTTTGTTTCTATACATTAGAACCACTAACGTTGCTTTGGCACTAGACGTAAAGAACATATAAGATGCTGTAAATTGAATCAACCAGAGAAGTCTGCCGTCAAGGTAAACTCATTATTACGTTCGTCTACAGTGAGACGTCATGGAAACATAAAACATTGATTCTTGTCATCTTGTAATTAAAAAAATACAAAAGGATGTCCTCTAATTTTAAATTTCAACTGTTAGTATATCAAGGTTTTCTGCTTTGTTTACCTAGGTCTCGAAATAACTGCTTTACCTACACTTTATGTTTTCCTTATATAATAATGAGTATTTAATTAAAAATTAATTATTAATAATAATCTTTAATTACATATTTACCTTTGAACGTATTCGTTCATAACAAAAACTTATAATAATTTAATATTAGTCAAGTTGCTTTGGTATGTGTGAATCCTTGCGATATTGCAGGCTCACATTCCATTAATATAAGTAATGTGATTGTAATCTCACTATATTTAGAATTTACATCAGTTCTGCATACACAAAGACAAAATTTACATCGATTGGGGCTTGAACCTTGATGGCACAGTTGGTTAGCGCGGTATTCTAGCAAAGTACATCGTAGGTTCAAATCCTACTCGAGGTAAACTTTTTATTTATGTTTCAATAAAATTAATAATAATTTTTAATTACATATTTACCTTTGAACTTATTCGTTCATAACAAAAACATAATAATAATGAGTATTGTCTTTGAATATTAACGGAAAATGATTTCTTTGTTGCATTTGTGAAGATTTCACTTGATATTAAATTGGTATGTTAAGTTTTTAGCTGTGAATACTTTTACAACTTTAAAATTAAAGTTTTCACAACTTTGTACTTACATTATGTTTTGATTAAATTTTGTTAAATCTGTTTTTTGACTGTGTCTATTATAGGATGTTCCGCTCTGTCATTTTCAAGGCGGTTTAATAATATTTAATCGATCAAAGATTTAACTAATCTTTACCAAAGTAAAGTCTGATATCGTATAGGGTTTTTTTGTACACGTTTACGGACTTAATTTTTGTTTTTAGATTTCATATATTTATTTGGCATCTTAACTAATTTTCAACTGTTATCATTTACTGAAGCAGATAACTGTAAAAGTTATCCAACCGATCAAATTTGTAAAAACTTAATAAAAAACACACAATTTCCTACCCAAAAGAAAGCATCTTAATTATGTTTGAAATTATTTTACACAATAAAATTTACTCCATTGCTAGAAGGTATATATAACCAGATCAGCATGGTTTTATGAACAAGCGTTCCACTGTAACTAATACTACATAGGTTATTTAATTCGTAGACTGTGCAGAAATGCCCCTCTTCTGTCCTAGTCATTCTTATCTTGTTGTTGTTGCGCTGTTTTGTGTAATTGTATAGTGTACAATCATGAGTTGTGGTTATTTTTGGTGTTAAATAAAAAAGAAATTTAAATTTTATTTGAATATTTATGTTAATCGTTTTAAGTGTGCATGTTGTTTAGATAGGTGTAGCATGCTGCGTGTAGTTAATCTAATTCGTTTGCAGGTATCTTGCGATGTCGTTATGGAATGGTCGGGGGATGCGAAGGAGTTTGCAAAGTTTCTGTGTAATGTCTGTATTCTGTGTGTGATTGGTGGTATGTTTGCATGTTGTATTGTGAGGTCGTTAGGGTACTTGAATGAGAGGTGATTAGGGTTTATGTTAGAATATATGGGTGCTCGGAAATCCATAACAGGGCGTATGTATGTTTTGTAAGCGTGTTCTAGGGTTTCGGCGTGGCAACCACCCCGGAGGGCGGCCAGTAGGCTTGCTCGGTTTCTTATCCTGTCGAGTATTCTTTGTACATCTGGAAGTCAAATAAAGGTTTTAGCGAAGAGGATTCCTAAGTAGGAGACTCTCTGCTGGTTCGCCCGGTTGGAAAAGTTCCTGTTCTGGATATGAGGCGGGAGGCCGTTCCGCTGCTCCGATTCACCGCCCAGAAGGTAGTGTCATCTGAAAACTGCGCAACAACTACCCCGGGTTGTGTAACTTCGAACTGACCGATTAGTCAGGTACGAGAGTTGTTTGGAGAAGGGGCCGGACATGTTAAGGTTGCGCATCTTGCGTACGAACCCAGCGTACGAGACCCTGTCAAATGCTTGTTTAATGTCCAGAAACACATTTAGGTTGCATTTCTTGTGATTTAATGCCCTGGTGGTCCCTATAAGCAGCTTAAACAAAATATTAAAAAGATTCAGTACTTTCGGCAAGTTTTTAAATGCAAATGCAGTGAAATAAAGTCGACAGTAGGCTAATTTGTTGTTACTAAGATACTGTGATATTGCTATTATATATCATGTCATGTGTTTGCTGTCAATCATGCTGCTTAGCATCAATGACATTTCCGTGCTATAAAGACCACATTACGCCCGCATTTGGAGGCGTATAAAGAACATTATGGTGGCAAAATAAAATAAAGTAAATTAAAGGGCGCGTGCTCTTCAACACGACGCAATTTTCTGGGAACAACCATCATTAAAGTTTGGACCGTTTGAACATCTACTTCGCGTATCTTTCTTAAAATTCTACGCTTCAGTTGTTTGTTTTCAGTTTGCCACCCTCCACCATACACTTTTCGAGATAAAATTGCCCAAAAATCTTCAATCGGGCGGACCTGAGGTAAATTGGGGGATTATAATTTTTTATATTGCCATTGCGTAATGGCAGGACGCCAAATCACCCAACGAAAAACATTACATCGTCTCCAACGTGATGTTGGTTTACGAATTCAACCAATTTAGTGAGACAATTGTTGATATAATTTGCCCTGTCCACAGCTTCGCCTTTTACTCGTCCCACATAAGGTCTAGATATCCCTCTAGTCGAATTCGCACACCAAACCAAAACCTTATCGGCGAATTTCGCCTTTTTCTTTTATTTTACATTGTTAGGACAATCCTCTATATTATTCGTATAAAAACCATCGTTTTCTTTAATTTCAAAATTGGTAAGAGTAAAATATTTTTCATCGTCCATGATAATAACTCTGTCGTTCGCAAAATGAACTCGCCTCAGTTGACGACAACAACGTGACAACCGTGCTAACTGATTTGCGGTGTATTTGGGATACTTAAGTCTTTTTCAATATTTTTGACCATTTCTTCGTAACTTCCGTGCTACTGTATCTTTTGAAGCACGATATTCACGCGCCAATTTCCTGACGGATATATCGACTCTGCCTTTAGCTCTCCTTACTAATCTTTCTGTCCTTTGTTGGGTAAAAATTCTCGGTCTTTCACTTTTATGGAGATTTAACAAACGGTATTCCATCTTCGCACTCGGCTATTGTGCGGTAAATGCTTTCTTCGCCAGATATTTTGATTTTCTAAAATTCTAACGATTTCAACCTTAGGCATTCGCCCAACTAAATTATAAATGCTTTTTACTATTTCTAGTTTATAAAACATTGTTAACAATCTAACAGTAAATTATGACTTATCTTATTGAAACCAATAGAATAAACAATATTTTGTTTCCAAAGCCATTTCGATATTTTATCAAGACTGCCTATTTCTAGACCCCTGAATTTTATGCCAAAACTTCTGAGACATACGTTACTACAACATCTTGTGACGATAGATTCGAACTGTGATCTGCCTATGCGGCAAATTAGACATTTTAGAGTTTTGTACAGAACTTGATGATATACCCCATAAGTGATAAAAATCCAAATGAATTTGATATAAATGGGGTAGAACTTATGCAAGAATTGCAGTTTTTGCAGAATTTTGACCCAATTACATTGTAACCAATAATTCGCATTATTCTTAACCAAACATTTTTGTGGCATTACGAATTTTATTGACAATTCCAGTTTCCATAGCCATAGTGGAAAGATCGTTTTCCAAATTAAACATCATTGAAAACTATTCTTAAGGAAAAAAGGCTGCTTCTTATGTTAGAATTGCATTTACATTTGGTTCATCCGTTTTCGATAAAATTAGGAAAAACTTAAGGGCTTTTTCGTAACCGGTAACGTTAATAAACCATGTAAGTATCAGGATAAATGCAATAAGGAGCACAAATAAAATAAGTCTGTTATAAACAAGAAGATGATATTCCAAATAAACAAATTAATTATGAAAATTGGAAAATAAATAACAAAAAATCATCATTTCCACTATTTGATCAAGTGTTCAAATAAATCTCCGTTTGCAGCTAAACAATATCCATGTCGATCATGGCTTATTAACGTTACGATTTGAATAAGTTGATAATTTTTGAAATTGTTTCTGCACTTGGAATTTGCCGGTTTTAATAACTAGCCGAGTACAAATCTCTGATATTTCTAAGTGAATTGCCATTCAATAAATTTTACTTTTTCTTCAATGGTGTAATAATTCATTTTTATAAACAAATTTTTCTTTAAAAAGTAATAATCTGTCTCAAATAAAGTTTTAATGATGAATGAATTGTTTTTGAACAATGAATAATTTACAATGACAATTAATAATTATTGTTAGCAAAGCAACCTTGACCAGTTACGAAAAAGCCCTTAAGTTTTTCCTAAATTTCTCGAAAACGGATGAACCAAATGTAAATGCAATTGTAATATAAGAAGCAGCCTTTTTTCCTTAAGAAGTTTTACATTTGACATTTTACTGTAAAATAATTAGGCGAGCCAATATTTACAATAGTTTATTTTAACATGGAATTCCCTATGTCCAGAAATTCAAGACACAGTTATATATATATATATATATATATATATATATATATATATATATATATATATATATATATATATATAAATTTAACTATATTAATTTATATAATTATTAAATATAGATCAATAAAAGTGGAACTATAAATTAATAAAGTGAAGATATTAGTTTATTAATTGTATATAAATATTATTACACGATAAACCTGAAAAAAAAATAATGAATAGTTATATTCTTATTTAATAGTTATAACATCGTATTATATGATTGTTCTAATTTATTATTATTATTTACTGCAATTAATATATTAAATATTTATATATATATATATATATATATATATATATATATATATAATCAGAAAAATTTTGTGGGTAGCAGCCAAGGTTGTGGGGCTAGTTTAAAATAAAGAAATGATCCTTTGTTCAAAGGGAAGCTTTCGGTAAATTTATTACCTTTGTCAACCAATCTACAAGAAGTTATGCGTTAATAATACATATAAATTAAAATAAGATAGTAACTTACGATCGTGGATACAGTTAAAAACAATGAAGCAGCATTGAAAGAAGATATTTCAATTTAAATTTAAATTATATGTCAAAATCAATTTTTGGGCTTTGACAAAAAATCATTGTCATAGTTATAGGAAAAACAAAGAAAATGGTTATGAAATCAATGTATAAGTAGATTAATATGTTGAATGTGATTGTGTGGTAAGTGTAAAAGTGTTATGAATAGGATCATTTAAAATTATTTGAATGTCTATTATTACATAGGACTCTTACTTCTATGTGGGACATTCTGAAGTTTAATACCAAATAGAGTGATTCGTGATAACTCTTTTACACTAAACAAAATGGTAAAATCCACACAAAATAAATCCCCTTCTGCCACTAAGGGTTAATCCGTTAATAGTTCATCCTATGATTTCTGTGTTTATCTAGATAAAGTATGTTAGAATAAATTATGTTTAAATTTTGAGTGTCACTTCTTATTCATTACATAGTCTGTACAGCGTATATGGGCCATTTCTAAAACTTTCTTTTGAATAAATTTGATTCAGAGGTCAAGACTTGCACTTTGTCGAAATCAGGGCTGTGTCCAGTAGAATGTACGTGTTGTGACAAAGCAAGCATCTTTTCTGACTCTTATGTCACTGCGGTGTGATGTAAGTCTATATCTAAGATTCCTTGAAGTCATGCCGATATATGATTGGTTACAATCACTACAAGGGATCTTATATATATAACATTTGTTTTATCTAAAGTGGCGGTCTTATCCTTAAGCTGACTGAATAGATTGTTAACTCTTTTAATGTTTTTAGGGACTACGATGATGTTCTTATCTAGTTTGAGAATTTTATTAATTTTAGGAGTAAGAGTACTAATGTAAGATATTGAACTGTATTTTTTTATTTCAGTTTCCACCTCTTGGTCATCCAACGGTTCATTGTTACGTAAAAGAAGACTATTATTGCTGATATTGTGATGGTCTTCAATGTTAGGAGTAGAGTATAGGAGTTTCTTTAACATAGATTCAGGATACGAATTGTCTTTGAGTAATATAAACAGTAAATCTAAGTTTTTTTGTCTTAATGATGGATGTGATATTTTTGTGATCCTGTTTTTAAACCCAGAACTAAATTGACTTTCATTTATATGTATGATCTGAATAATAATTGAGGTACTTTTCCTGAACTCGTCGGTTTCCTGAACCAGTCTAGGATTATGACATTAGAGTCATCTCGGATTAACAGAGTGTCCAGAAAAGGTACACTGTTATCACTTTCTTTTCGATTGTAAAATTAAGTTGGTCGTTATACCTGTTGAAGACTTCAAATTTCATCATAGTGATCTGCAACAGCACATATGATGTCGTCAACATATTTTTTAAAAATGGAAGCTCAAAACTTAGTTTAGGGATGCAGGTATCAAGTAAGTCATCCATGACGTATTGAGCCACGATGCTTAATTTGGAACCCATGGGCGTTCCTGCTATTTGTTTAAAAATTGACCGTTGTATGAGAAAAGGGAGTCAAAATAAATTCTGTTAATTTAATAAAATTATCTTTGGTAAGCGAACAATGTTGTTCTAAATTAGCCCAGTGGTTGTGAATAGTTTTAAGTACTAAATTAATAGGTATGTTAGTAAAAGAGATTCAACATCAGACTAATCAGCTTAAAGTTGAGAGGAAGTTTGAAATTGTTGATGAATTCTGCAATTCAAATGAATCTGTGACATAGTAATCGTTATTAAAATTGTAAGCCTCTGTGAAGATCTTGGTTACAAACTTTGTAATTTTTATGTTAGGAGCCTCAATACAAGAATAATTGGTCTCATTGACAATATAGGTTTGTGTATTTTGGTAACCCATAGAACTTAGAGCTAAATTATAGCACATTAAAGATTTGCTAGTTCATTAGTAATTTCTCTTTTTCTTTAGACTTGAAACTAACTTATTGGATTTATTCTGAATATGTGTTGTTAAATTCTTAATTTGCTTGTAATGGATTGTATCATTAAGTAATAATTGATTCAAAGTTCTTTATATTGTTCTTTATACATGATAACTGTTACATTTTGTCTGCATTTTAAACTAGAAATTGGCTGCTACACAAAATTTTTCTGATTGTTTTTAATAATCAACGATTAACAATTGATTAAAATATATATATATATATATATATATATATATATATATATATACAGGTGATTCGAGGAAGTGGCAATATTTTAAAGATATGTCGAGGAAGCCAAAATAAGTAAAATAAACTCATATGTTTAAGTCCGATTTTCATTTGTTTCAGGGATAATTGACTTTTCTTAAAATGTCAAATCTCATCAATTTTTGCCTATTACGAAGTACGTTGATGTATTGACCTTATGCACGTAATTCTGAGAGCGAAACCAGAAAGGAAACTTTTAAAATAATTATTGCCCTTTAGTAACTTTAAATTTGGCGGCTAATAAATTCTCACCAAGAACGTTCTCACTATCGCCAATATTTGCAAAATTCCTAACAGGGTATTTATTTTAAGAGTTGACTTTCTGGATTACGCAACCAGAACTTATGTAATTAGTGAAAATAGGCAACTGAAATGAAAACTGACAGTTAGTTGTTAAAGTGACAGTTGTTCAACATTAGTTTTATGAAGTGTAAAATGCCCACAAATTTAGTCATAAAGAATATGCCGATATGATATTTGTTTATGGGTTCTGTAATGGTAGTAATGTTCGTGCAGTGGAGGAGTATCGACGTCGTTTTCCGAATCGAAGAGTTCCTAACAAGCGAGTATTTCAAACTGTTTTACACATCGGCGAAACTGGGACATTTAAGTGCAAGTATTGTTTCTGAAAGAGAACATGGAATCGCTGTTGGACTTAAGAAGATATTCTGGATGTGGTAGACGAAAATCCAGAGATAAGTACAAGGCGCATCGCAATCCAATTTGAAATACCACAAACAATGGCTGGAAAACACTTAAGCAACAAGGTTTGAACGCTTATCATTTGCAAAAGTACAAAATCTCCAAGAAGGCGATTATCCTTTAAGGCTACAATTTTGTCATTGGATTCGGGAAAACAGAAGATTGTGTAAAGACATTTTGTGGTCGGATGAAGCTCAATTTACGCGAGATGGAATTAACAATTGCCACAATAATCATCGATGGTCGGACGAAAATCCCCATGCTACGATAGAAACAATTTCCAAGATCATTTAGCATTAACGTTTGGTTATTCTAAATGATCAATTAATCGGTCCTTTCGTATTAGATGCGCGTTACTGGACAAGGATATTTACGTTTTTAGAAGACCATTTAGAAGAAATATTGGACGAAGCACCTTTAAATATTCGACAACGAATTATCTTCCAACATGATGGAGCGCCTCCTCACTATTCAAAATTAAATTTTCTGAATACCACTTTGGCGATTTTAATCCGCTTTTTG
>JARFJB010001553.1:0-19268 GCA_036346205.1 Vesta saturnalis
AATTACTGAGACCCGCTCGAAACTCACACACTTACTGCATACAGATAACACGTAATAACCACATATGGTGTCTTTGATTAGTAGAGGAATACCTCCATAACCTGTAGTATAAATTTGTATATAAATATAACCATCGTAAATACCTGGTGCGAGAACGTTTGTAAATAAATTAAAAGTACGTAGATTATTCGATCTTTACGTAAACCACTTAAAGTAATATTAATATTTCGTTCCCTAGTTTAATTATCAATAATTAACCTTAGTATAGAGTAAGTAGTATAAGGTAATTCATTTAGTTAGATAAATAATCTAATTGCCTACATTAAACCGGTAATAATTAAAGAAAGATTGTCCGAATACATCGGGTCGTATACGGCATTTCGCGTGTATTACTTCCAGGAGTAGAACATCCTTGCTGCAGCGCTTCAGAGTTACTGGCATACAAACACGATATCGATTTTCTCAAACGAATCGGGTTCAATGCGCTGGCGCTTCGAGCAACCACTGCATCGAACAACACTCGCGCTACCGTACATACAGGACCGTATCCTAAACTGTATCTTTTAGGTAAGGATTAAGTTAAAAGACTATTTTTGTTCACAGAAGCGATTACGCACCCAGTGACACCAGGACCTGGACAAGGAGTTCGCATGTACATGTTTTGTTGAATACGTTCTTATTTTCTTTATTGTAAATATTTATTTAATATACCTGTTAAAAATGCTTTACGAATTTTATTTAAGGTTACAGTGTTAAGCCCATCCAATAATCACTACGAACCACACCCCGTTTATAAAATAAACCCGATTGAGCAAAGCCGAGGCAAAGTAAAACCGCGCTGGGTTACCAAACCAGAAGGGCGCAATACTTATATATATATAAAATTGCACCTAAAAGTAAGGGAGCATTACAAGGCTGTGATGGTATGTGATAACCGTAAATTGACTGCCTTCGATATACGGCCAAAGACGTTCGATAGAGAATAATACTGCGAGGCATTCTTTTTCCGTGACGCTGTAATTTCTTTCATTTTTGGTAAGAGATCTACTAATGAAAGCTATAACATTTTCTCCGTCAGTTTGAGTTTGCGTTAGAACTGCACCCAAGCCGTAGCTTGAGGCATCACATTGAATAGTGAAAGGAAAGGAAAAATCAGGGCATGATAGCACAGGTGCGGTGATCAAGGCTTCTTTTATCAGTCGAAATGACTCTTCGCATTCGTTCATCCAACAGAATTTGACCTTTTGAGAGTGGTATGTCAGTGGAGTCGTTATACTAGCGAAATTAGCTATGAAGCGCCTGTACCAACCAGTCATCCCAATTATCTTACATAATTCTGAGAGATTTTTAGGAAGTGGTAGGTTTAAGATTGCGTTTACTTTGTCATTGTCAACATGTAATCCATCAATGTCAATGACATAACCTAGATATTTCAACTGTGGGCGACAAAAAATGCACGTTTCTTTGCTGATAGTTAAGTCAGCTGATTGTAAGCGAGAAATAACTCTTGTGGGACTGACAGGTGGAGATCAAAGTCATCGGTAACTATTACAATATCGTCGAGACAGACGAATACATGTGGTTCTAGTTCGCTAGACAGTACTTTATCTATAAATCTTTGCCACGTTGCAGGTGAATTGGACAAACCGAAAGGGAGTCTATTGAATTGGAAAAGACCGCGATTTGGTACCGTGAAGGCGGTGTATTGTTTGGAGTTGTCCTCAAGTGGTATTTGGTAAAATGATGATTTGATATCCAATGTTGAAAGAAATTTAGCATTAGGAAGTTTATCAATATTTTTTATATAAGTTTATATAAGTTGCAGATACCTGAGGAAGAGGGTAGGCATCTTTAACTGTGACTTTATTAAGTTTGCGGAAATCTACTCAGAATCTATAAGTGTTGTCCTTCTTTTTAACTAAAATGATGGGAGATGCCCAAGGACTGATTGATGGTTCAACAATGTCATCCTTTAGAAGTTTGTCTAATTCATTATTTATTGATTGCTGTACTATAGGGCTTACAGGCTAATACCTTTGTTTAATTGGCTCTGAGGTTGTAATTATTTTGTGAGTTTCTAAGTTTGTACATCCAACTTTGTCTGGAATCTTTGAGAAGATACCATTTATTTTAATTTTAGCTGTTGATTAAGTGTGAAAGCAGAGTGAGGTAGAAGATTACATTTGCTAACCTCTGTGCTATCAATTGCAAATTTACTAACGTTCTGACTTAAATTAGGAACAATTTCCATTAATCTCCAAAAATCTGATCCTAATATTATGGAATGTTTTAAACTTGGTATGATTAGCATGTCTATGATTTTAGTTTTGTCTCTTAGTTTGATAGGTACAGTTATACTACCTAATACATCACATTGATTACCATTTGCTACAATGATTTGTGAAATATCTGTTTTGTTAACAGGAAAATTCAAACGAGATAAAGTTTTCCAACCAGCGCTACCCAAAATAGTTTTTACGCGCCTGAATCGAGTAAACCAAGAAGTTTGATTCCGAATATTGAGATTTCGAGGTAAGGTCTGTCGTCACTATTATATTGAGCTAATATATAATCTAGTATTGGCTTTGTTTTGTTTATATAGTTGGTCGAATTGATTAGTGATAACGAGGCGGCTTCACGACCTAAAGGCGTCTCTTGCATTAGTTTTTTGAAACATTATTACAATTGGGGCATGTGCGAACCGTGAAATTAGGTTTTTTGCACCTAAAACAATAACGTCGTGGACGATTATTGCAATTTGGAGCTGTGTGACCCATTTCATTGCAACGAAAACATCTGATATTTGCTACTGCATCAAAGTTACTGGAGGTAGGTTCTGAATATACACAAGCTAAATCTCTTTCTAAAATATCTTTTGATTTAGGTGGTGGTGGAACATAGTCGTTAACCGAGATTCGATTAGCCTCTAATTCGCGAGCTAATTTTAGGAGCTCATTTACAGATTTTATATTACTGATATGCAAAGCTAAACCTATTTTATAGAAGGGTGCCATATTTTCTAATAAAATTTTTAATCGCGTTGGTTCTGGTACTTTAATTGTTAGTCTTTCAAAGTGGTTATTCATGTAGGCTATATATATATATATATATATATATATATATATATATATATATATATATATATATATATATGCCCATGGGCTCTTCAGGATGTTGCGTACGTTCCTTAATTTGTTTAAACAAACGATCATTATAATTTTTAGGTTAAAATTCTTCCCTAAACAATCTAACCAAAGAGATCCAATTACTTGCGTTCTTTTTGTTACCCCTATACCACACTAATGCGATATCAGAAAATAAGTCGTTGGCTGAATTAAATAACTCAGCATCTGATATATTACGAGAAGTTTTCATTTCGTCTACCCATTTCAAGAATGCACTTAATGACATTTCATTAGGTTTACCCGTGAATTTAAGATTCCATTTTGAAACTGGAATTGATTTTGTTGAAGATGAATGAATTTGTGTACTCTCAAATTGCGGCTGTATAACGACTTCTTCATCACTACTAGAATTTAAACTGTTTTCTTTTTCAGTTAATAAATTTAGATTTAATACTGATAATTAATGATTGTTGTATTATGGACCTGGCGTGCAATTTAATTTTTTTATCAAAAGCTGCTTTAAAATTTAAAATATTAACTAAGACTAGATTTATTTTTCTTTTCGTCAGATGTTTTAGGGTTTACTTTATTAATTCTATTTAATGAATGAGAGTATTTACTAAAAAGCTTTTTCTGAAGATTTTTATCACTACCATCAAAAGTGGACAATAATGTATTTAATTCCAAAAGATTTGCTGTTAACGCTTCTATATCTCGACTAACAGTAAATGGATGAGGAGGGTAACCTACTTGTTGTTCTTCGCGTTCTAATTTAAATAAAGTATGTAATGTTTTCCTCATATCCTCAACCGTGGCAACGTCAGTTATACCTCTAATAGCTAATTCATACGAAAGTTCTTCGCCTGAAAGACGATTAATTTCTATATTACTTGTTGTCATAATTATAAATTAGGGGAACAGTGTGTAATATGGGCCAGTGTATAATATGGACCTTTCTAATTACAGATTTCCTGAATGTCAAAGTGACATCTGTAGCGTACTAAAGGAATCTCATTTTGATAATGCAGGAAACTGTTAGGTTTAGAAACCGACCGAATAGACAAGCAGAGATTTCATTTCCTGCTTGCGCCACCATTTCTTATAATTTTTGTGCTTATTTGTGACTGTTGTGTTAATAAGTAAGTACTTTAATTTTTAGGCTGTTTAAAGGATTACCTTAATTACACATTTTTGTTGATTTATCATTATAATAAATCGTTGTAACTGTTGATTTTATTAGTACACAATAATATTTAGTTCCGTGATGACGACATGTGTAATATGAACCACAAAACGTGTAATATGGACCATGGTCCATATTACACATATTAATTTAAGATTACTGCAAATATACTTTTGTTTTATCAGAATGCCATCTCGAGCAGAACGAAAAGCCAAGGCCTACGGTGTAAATGGGACAAAAAAATGAAAACTGCAATGAAAGCGGCAAAACCCAACAAATGGGTGTAAATGAAGGGCCAGGTCGTCAACATTCCAAAACGACTCTTAAGAGGAAATTAAAGTGTTACCAGGAAATTCCGTCTATCGAAAAACTTAAGCCGCCACTAGAAAGACGTGCAGATTTACCACAGGAATTGGAGGACGACCTAGTACAACACTGTCTTCTTTTGGAACGTATGTTTTACGGACTCACTCGAGAAGGGCTTAAAAAATTGGCGTACGAAATTGCAGAAAAATAAAATAAATACAAGATTTAACTTAGAAAACGATTTGCCGGTACAGTGGTACAGGGATTTATGAATCGTCATCCTGAGTTAAGTTTAAGGTTACCGGAAGCTACTTCTCTGGCTAGAGCAGCAGGGTTTAATAGAGTTGTAGTACATTCCTTCTTCAACTCTTACGAAAAGATTGTGGCAGACAATGTTCTCACACCAGATCGAATATTCAATATGGATGAAACATCTCACACTGTCGTACAAAAACGTAAAAGGTGATCGCTCAAAAGGGAAAGCATCAAGTGGGTGCTAACTTCCTGTGAAAGAGGTCAGAACGTAACAGGAACTTATTGTTGAGGCTACTGGATTCTATATTCCACCGTTTTAAATTTACGCTAGAAAACGCATGAAAGATAGTTTGACTTATGGGCACCACCAGGAACCACTTTTCATTGTCAAGATAAAGGTTGGATGGATAATTTCTATCAATTTCTTCAACATTTTATCCAACATGTGAAAATCCAAAGACCAGAAAGTTTTGATTGTGCTCGATGGCCACAGTAGCCATACCAGACCCTGAAAGCTATTGAATTAGAAAGAAAGAATGGAATAATAATGCTTTCATTCCTTCTCATTACGCACAGAATGCAACCATTGGACGTTGCATTTTTAAAAAACATATTTTTCTTCAGAATAACTAAATTGCACGAATTTCCCGGAAAACCACTGAAAATCGACGACATTAGTTCCTATTGAGTAAAGCATTTCCTAGAGCGGCTACAATGAAGTAGGTATAAATGATTTCAGAAAAACAGGCCTGTGGCCTCCAGATAACATGTGTTTAATGATGCTGATTTTGCAGCGGCAAAGTACAGATAGACCACTCCAGGAGAATTTACTGAACCTCAAGAAACTACTGTATCTTCAGGTAAGTACTACCAGTCTTCAAGCGGAGAAGAAACCACCAAAATCTCAACGGTAATTGCTGGAAAAGCAGTAATGACTTCTTCGCCAATAATCATGTAGCGCTGTGCATACCAAAAATACATTTCAGTTCAAAGCAATAAGTTTACCCACATCAGCATCTCCTAAGGTTCCTCGGAAAAGAAAAATTTAATTCATCTGGTGTTGAACTTACATCTTCACCTTACAAGACGCAATTAGAAATTCAACAGTCAAAAACAAAATACTAACGTCAAAATAAATACGTCAAACTTGTTTAGTCAAAAACCAGAAAAGACCCTCAAGGCTACATTCAGAACAACGACGGAAAAGAAACAAGAGAACAAAATTGTAGAAGAAGAAGAACCAACTCGTTTTGTTTGCGACAAGTACATGAGGATTGGATTATGTGCCAAACTTGCAAGAATTGGGCATGAAGCTTGTGCAGATATCAGAGACATAAATTATTATACTGTGACAAATGTGCACCATAGTTATACCTATACATTTATCATACTTGTTCGTTTGTTTGTTTTTCCTAGTTTTATGCTTAAAATGATAAGTTTCGTTATTTTTAATGTAAACCCGTTAATAAAGTTTTTACTTAACAACTTTGTCAAAATTAAACATTTCTAGAACCATATTACACATTTACATGGTCCATATTACATACATTGGTCCATATTACACAAATTTTAAGAATAAATAAATGTAGGTTTTACAATTTTGGTTTTATTATTAAACGAGTTCAATGCTGATCGCATATTTAGGTAGCCTATGGCTACCCTAACCTTCAGCAAACAGTACATTTTTATATGATTTAGAATCGTTTGCTCTTAAGCGGTCCATATTACACACTGTTCCCCTATTCTAAACAACTTGTTTAAAATTAAAGAAAATAAATTTGATTTAACCTATAATATACCTAAACGCGATATTAATTACCTATAATTGTAATCTACTCTAATGAAATTAAAATTAAAATCGATTACGTTAGGCGTCAGTTTTTACTACCTTACGTTTACGAAACCTAACCGGTGGCCGAGGTCTTATGAACAAAAGTGAATAACGCGTACCGATTACAGGGCAAGCGCTTGCGAAGCATCCGGTATTCTGCCAAGATAATACTGTTAGTTATACTGTACCTGATGTAACTATAATTAATTTTCCGCAACCAAAAATTACATGATGCGATAAAGTACGGTTAGGGTGAGTATGTAATATATCTTAATTAAATATATATATATATATATATATATATATATATATATATATATATATATATATATATATTATATATACACAATTATACGATCTACAAGAGAATTCAACGTCCTCGCTGGATGAGAGTGCTTGAAAAGCGAGCCGGATCATAAATAGATAATTTACTTGCCAAACCTTTGATCGATGCACTCGTTGGCCGAGATCTTCGGAATAGGGAGCCTACACGATGTATGCAAGCAGTGTGCAAAGCTGGGTATAATTTCAAGCAGTTCTCAGAAACGGTAAGGCGCTGAAGCCAGACGTTATGGCATTGAGAAGAGAGAGGTGCTTATCAATCCAAAAAAAAGCAAGAATGCTAATTAAACAATTACTATTCAATTCATTAGCACTTCAAATAACTAGTGAGTGTAAATCCCATTTATAACGGTTTCACTTAAATTAAATTTTACCACTCTGAAGTTTTAGCAACCTTCTCTGTCGTTGTCTAACGAGCAAAAGGAATGCCTTTTATTTTTATCATCCCAAAACTGACAACTGGCTCTTTTAAGCTTGAACTGCGAGATAACCTGTATTTTGATTATTTTTGGATTTATTGGATATTTAGTATAGGCAACTTAAATTGACCGAATGTGTTTTACTTTGTCTAATAATTTAAAATATGGTTGATATTTTGAAAAGTATAAATGTTACCTGTTACAACATTCCCCTCGCTTCCACTAAAAAAAATGAACAATTCTTTTTTTGTGATTACACTATACCTAATGAGTACGATCGATATATACCAAAATCTAATTATTGAAAGAAACAAGATACCAACGTACTAGGTATAAATATATTTATCAATAATAACACAAACTCTAAACTTAAAATAAGGTAACGATAGCTAACAATTGGCACGTTACAATGCTTTATGTAACTTTGTATCTGAAATAGCCATTTATTACCTTTCTACCACAAACAACGGATTTTTAACAGAACACACTTAAATAAGTATCGAGGTATTAATTATGTTTGTACACATAATCACTGTTATACATTGGGAACAATTTGCCAGCGGCGCTACTGAAATTCTAGAATTACCGCGAGTAGGATGTTAGAAAACGGATGAATGTGTAGATGCACATTCATCCGTTTTCGAATACATCTCTGTTTTAGTGTGCTGTACGCGAATTAATTTTTAAAAGGTCTCTAATCAATATATGGCTGTCTGCGCAAACGTGACTAATACATGGCGCTTTTTCCAGTTGTATAGTACATGGCAATCCCGCCTCCCTATATGAGGCAGTACATAGAGATCCTTCGGAAGACGGTCTTACAGGCAAACAGATGATCCTAACAGATATTGTGAAAAAATAGAAAAAAAAATGTTATTAAATTGATAGTATGTACTATTTTTTTTACATTTTATTCAAATTTTAATTGCTTTTTCATAACCTTTAATCGCATTTTAATAAAATCTTTCTTCTTAATGGGTAAATGAACCCTATTTTCAAACAGCTCAAGACATGTAGGCCTCGTGGAATCCCGTTTTAGGCGTCCCGTTTCTAACAGCTAAGTTCTGCTATGAGCATCGTCACTGATACTGGACCCTATTCATAAGAGTAGGGATTCCGCCAGCCCCCGACTGCCGCGGTAATTGCAGGTAAGCACACAGTTTGCAATTCTACCACTTGGTATAATTTAAAAGCAAATTACAAGAAAATCTTTAAACATTAACTACAATATTTATCGCTCTAAAATTGTAAAAACACGCAGTATACATAAACCTAATTATTTCGTCATTCAAATTAATCATGTAGTGAAAGGTAGACAATGATAAATCGTTTTAGCGTGTAAAGGCTACACGTACATATGGCAAGAGTAGAATGAGGGGAGATTCCGCCCACTACTTTTAATCGAACGACGTAGCCACGTGAACTTCCAGCTGATTGGTCGTGCGCGCGCATACAGCCTTAGGCTGATGGTTGTGATTAGGCGGCTTAAGGGTAGGCCACGTCCCCTGTTTTCTGATTACTCTATAGACCCCGCCCAGCAACCAGGCTCTGTGTTCTGGTTGGAGGCCTAAGGCACTGTATTATGATTGGTTGATTTTGGTTGTTTACATGTGGCGCCATCTAGTGGTGTATTTTTAAAATTAATAAATGTCTTCTGTAATAGAGTCTGATTGTGGCTCCACCTGGTGCTTAACCCCACTGCAGTGGACCCGTTGTTTGTTTGTTTGTGGAGCCATCTAGTCGTGTATTTTGTACAAAGCTAATTGCTGATCGTGATTCCATCTAGGGGTATATTTTAAAAGTAATGGAAGGTGTGAAGGTGTGAAACAACATAAGATTTAGATCTGCAAATGAGTGAATAAGTTATCAGTTTGAACCTTATTAAACATTTAAACAAATATTAAGTTAGTCGCCATGTCAGCAGGACCTGATATACGTATTATTGTTGTTGATGAATTAACTGCTTGAAACAAAAATGTTTTTATTTTTTGACTCAATTTCATCATTACACAACATAGTATTTATAATCATAAAACGTTTTCTAAAGGAATTTAAATTGGTTGTTTTGTATACAGAATGCATTAAAACACCTTTACTCTTCAAGTTCTTATTAAATTGCTGTATACGACGGTATTTGCCTTGAAAAACTTACGGTAACGCTCAGGTAGCACACATTTAAATTCCTCCAGCTCCACCACCACCCTCACGCGTACTTTATTGATATGATGTCCATATTGAATATCTTGTATTATACCCGTCTTTAAATCCTTAACGCTTTAAACAGGTTTAAAACATGCATTCAAAGGAGTTAAATCCATATCTGTAATTATAACACATTAGAAATCTGCACAAGTAAATAGATAAAGTAAAATAAAATAAGGGCTAAAAAACAAGAACGATTAATTACCAGTGTTGTTGATGATAGCGGAACCCATTGGAAATTCGACAGAGGAGTGTACAACTGTTACTTCTTGTTCCTTATTTATACTGATGCTGAATTCACCTTTATAAATATAAGGTACTTAAGGGTTTTCGTAATCATTAATTTGAAATCTCGAGGTCGACTTTCACCTCGCGTTGGTATAAATTCATTGTGGCTGAAAAGACTTTCACTAAAGATGCGAGAAGCCATTTCTAAAACAGCTGCTGCTGCATATACAGACGAATTATTGTTAAATATAAAAAGTTTAAAATGTGATCTGGAAATTTATGTTTGTTCACAGAAGATTGCAAAAGATGGATCTCAATAAACGCAACACCAGATGGCTTAAGGTATTGGCGTAACCAATGAAATATGTAATAGTACAAACGCTGTAAAACCCATAAATAAATAACAATAGAGTCACGCAACTCCGAAAAAAAAAATAAACTAACAAACTGTTGCAAATACATCAAACAAGCAAGAAAACAACGGAATCTCATCTAATGGAATATTTTCAAACTAATGGAAGATTCATCTAATTGTAATGGATTAAATTTGAAATGCTATTATATCATTTGTTCTGGGCTTTGAATTTCCACGGGTGTTCGTTTGAAATAAAAATATTTGAGAATTAGCCATCGCAAACTAAATTAGAGATGCAGTGTAAGCGAGAAATACATTGCATAAGATGTTAATTAAAATCACTGCCTTCGCTTAATTGTCTATTAAACTATTCATGTAACCCGTTAGCAGAGAAAACCCATTATATATTTTCAGTTCAAGCTAAGGCAGTTGCTATATTTTGGCGAAACAACCTTCAAGTTACATGTCTAAGATGTTGATTTGGTGTGTTATACAAAGGTGCTAAGATCAAATTGTCCGCAGACGTTTGACCATTTTCAACAAGTATTTTATGTGACGAGGTTGCTGTATTTATATTGAAGCAAGATTCAAGATGCAAGGCTATGATGCTGATTTCATTTACCCCTAGAGATTTATCCATTTTCAATAAGGACTTCGTGTGTTCATATTTGTTTATAAATCTAAGACCCTTTTGACAGAGTTAGTTTCAAATCTCACACTTGAATTTTAAATTTTGTTTGATGTCAAAGATGATTTGATAGAAACTGGTTTCAGATTACCATCTTAAACCCGTTTCAGATATTACTTAACGCTTTAGTAATTGGGAAGTAATTAAAATCTGTTTATGAATTTGCTTGTAAACGTATTAATAACTACTTCGCTGACCTGATATTTGTTAAAATAAAAGATGAAGTGTATTATCAAAATTGGAAATGAAAGTCAATTTGTTTATTTTCCCTCAGGCATTTGCCGATTTTCAACAACGATTTTGTGTATTCAATCTTGTTTATAAATCTAAGACCCTTTTGACAGGGTTGGTTTCAAATCAATATTTTAGACTTTTTTAAATAATGTTTCTATATAAAAGATGTTTTCATATAAACTTATTTCAGATGACCATACTAAATACGTTTCCGATATTACTTAACGCTTTAGTAATTGGGAATTAATTAAGATCTGTTTGTGGATTTGCTTGTAAACGTTTTAATAACTACTTCGCTGGACTGAAATTAGTTAAAATGAAAATGAAACGTATTATTAAAATTTTAGATGAAAGTCAATTTCATTCTGCATCTTGAACAAGCCGTAGGAGTTAAAAACAACTCATCCGTAAATTGGGTTTAGGGCAATCTCAACTGTCTAATTTGATGCTAGAAAAGGTGCAAACGATGTAAAGAGAAAATATACTGAACGAATGCTAGGAAAGTTCGGAGAACCAAAGAGTCAATGAGAATGGTGAACGACTGGTGAACGTCTGTGTGGAGAGAAACCTGCCTGTATCTAATACGTGGTTTAGGCATAAACATGTGTATATGTATACATCGCAAAAAGGTGAACCTAAAAGTATGATTGACTTGATAATGTATAATTAATGACTTAGAAACTTGGTGAAAGATACAATAGTAATGCTCGAATCGGAGTGTAGGTCGGACCACTTTATTGTTGTATCGAGACTGTGTTTAGGACAAAAATGGCTATTGACTAGGAAAGCAAACGTAGTACAAACGTCCAGAATCAGAGTAGATAAACTAGCAGATAATGGTGCGAGAATGAGGTATGCAGTGTGGAACGAACAAATAAAAGGCAATGACGTTGAAAGTGCATGGATTGAAAGACTGTGTTGTAAAATACGCGGAGAAATGTAGAAGACCGACATAGATAGACAGAAAAAATGTGCTTGGTGGAATGAATCGGAAAAAAGGCAGCATGTAAGAAAAAAGGACGGGTACATGGTAGTGATTGCTGTAACAAATGATACTGAGAAAAAGCGATTGTATGATATGTACAGAGTAAGAAATAAAGAAGCGAAGGAAGCAGCGAGAAAATGCAGAATAATTTTGAGGGAAACTGAGGAGGATATTGGGTTAATTGAGATAGAGGAAAGGGTAGGAAAGTAGAAAAACGGTGAAGAAGCAGGCGTGGATGCAGCTTATATGAAGATGGTGTGAATTATTCAATGTATGCCTTAAGTGTAAGAGGGCGATCATTGTACCATTATATAAGTGTAAGGGGAACAAGAGTGATTACAAAACGACAGGAGGAGTAAGATTGTTCAGTGTACCTGGTAAAGTATTTGAAGAAGTACTAATTGATAAAGTACATGAAACTACCCAAACTAAGATTTGAGATGTGCAGGGTGGGTTCGTGCCCGGCACAGGTTATGTGGATTAGATTGTTTCTCTCCATCAGGTGATCGAAGAGTATTTAAGCGTAAAAATCAAGCTGGACTTTACGTTTGTAGATTTGGAGAAAGCATAATTACCGAGTGAGTAGGGAAAAGCTGTGAGAAATATTAAATGAATATGGCGTAAGTACAGGTCTAATAAACGTAATAACGGCAGTATATAACGGTAGCCGGACATGTGTTGGGCTAAGAGGACTTGCTTACTTTAATATTGAGCAAGGAGTGCAACAAGGCTGAGTGATGTCACCGTGGCTGTTCAATATATACATGGATACATATGTTAACTACAGAGAAATAAGTTTGCGCAGTGTACTTGGTCAAGTGGGAAATATTAAATGAATGTGGAGTAAGTACATGTCTAATAAACGGAATAAGGGCAGTATATAACGGTAGCTAGGTGTTAGGGTCAGAAGAGGTGTGAGTGAATACTTTAGTATTAAGTAAGGCTGTGTGATGTCACCGCGGTTCTTCAATGTATACATGGATAAATTCGTTAGGAAAGCATGTAGTACAAATGGTGTAATGGTTGGTGACGCAAACGAGTACTTATGTATGCAGATGACACAGTCTTATTAAGTGACAGTGCGAATGAGCTGCAAACCGCTCTGAGGAAGTTTGATACAGTCTGTGAGAGCATGGACCTAAAGGTAAACGTGAACAAAACTAAGATTGTGGTGTTCAATCTGGAAGGTGAAAAGTAGGGTAGAGTATTTACCCTGCATGATGATATTGTGGTATATATGGGTAGAATGTTCACTGCAGATGGTACGATGGATGGCGAGATTGGACGACGGAACGATGCTGAAAGAAAAATGATTATAAGTATATGGACCATAATGAACAGCGAAAGCATGAGAGTAGCTGTGACACGCGCAATCCATAATGGTGTGCTTGTTCCGCCAGTAAAGTATGGAAGCGAGACATGGATATGTCAAAAAAAATTCGAAAGTAAAATAAATGCCGTGGGCATGAAATTCCTGAGAAGAGCATGCGGTAAAACGAGAAAGGATAAGGTAAAGAATAGGTGTATAATGGAGGAGTGTGGCGAAGAAAAGGAGATGACAGATAGTATAAACGTAGTACACTACATTGGTTTCGTCACATCGAAAGAATGAACAACGCCAGGTTAACGAAGCAGATTTATGTGGGGGAAGTTAGTAGGTAAGGCCGGGCCTGGTAGGCCACGTAAGACGTGAATGAATGCAGTAAAATGTATGATAAAAGAAATAAAGGTAAGGAATTTTAAATATTAAAGAGCATGTCAGAAACAATGTATGCATTTTGCGGGTGCTTGAAAAGGTTTCTAAATAATGAGGCAGGGATTGTTTTGCCAAACCCGCTAGGGAATGACGTGAATGTTACGTTATGTTATGCTACACATTCCTCGGATATCCCACACTAACTGCGGTTACATTACCTTCGAACCTCCTCTGATATGTTTCCTTACCATACAACACCAGGATCAATGTAACCATAATCTTTATCTTCGTCTTTATTGGAATTTTCAGCGTCATCATCATCGTAAACGTCAACGTCAACGTCAACGTCATCGTCACCTTCACGGTCACCGTCACCGTCAACATTACCATCACCGTGAAGTGTATAAATAACTAAAGAAATTGTAAATTACTTAGTCCGAAAAAAAATAAGTGATTCGTTCCCCTCTATCCACGTAATACGAGCAAGTGTAGTCGAAAAATGCAACAACAAGAAACTTTGTACACTTAACCGTTGGAACAATTAGATAAATTGTAAAGTAGGACTTCTATTAGAGGGTGCATGTTAGTATGGAGTTCGGTTACAGTATAGTCAATTAAGTGTAAGTTCAGAAGCGACGTGTTCCGTTCAACACGTTAATTTGTTACTAAAAGACCGCTAATGAAGTAATGAAGTATAACTTCATTAGAGATAGGCTACATTGGGTATATCATAGTTTTTAAGAGAAGTTGCGTCGGAAACATACGAAAAAACCCCTGATAACTTCATTTAGGGAAAATATTCTCAAAAGAGAAAGTTTTAAAAATCTCGACCTAGACAGTTTACATATTGTTATGACTTACTAAATATTCTTCAATATTACGATAGATGTCCTCAAAGGTATCCTCCAACCAATACGTACTATAGGAAATTTTATCTAAGTTCAGTTGCGCGTCGTTAACTTATGTAAGTAGTTCAAACGTTCTAGATCGTTTCTATCCCCTTTTGAGTCATGTTGACATACGAAATAGTAGCATAAATAATTTGTTGGAACCAGCTAAATAAATGTATGACGTGCATCGGTTTTTTCGTGGAATTGTTTATATATGAGTTACTTCAATATCTTTATAGGTACCTTCGAGGACCTTAGTTGGCATTACAGTCCTTAAAGGTACCTTTCAGTGCATAGTAATTCGGATCTTTAATTTTATTGAAGTATGTCAGCAAAGTATATGTGGCAGTATCACACATGTAACACCACCCAATGAAAACATTATCGGAAGTATTCCACATCGAAGCTATACTTTTGAAAATGTTTAACGGCAAATGAAAAGAAACTACGTATCAGAAAATATATTTAACTTGGATAAGAAGGGCTGCACCATATTTCATAAACCCTCAAGGGTAATAAGCAGAAAAAGACAGAAACAAGTGGGACAGGAGGCTCACCTATCACCCATCTCAGACCTAAAGGCATTTAAGGTACGAACTCAATTGCACGTAAGATTTAAACTTTATACATACACTATTACACCGGCCAAAGCGGCAGCACCAACCCAACGTAGCATTATATCTACTACTAAACGACAGTGAAAGCGGGAAAGTTGCCCAGTTGCACGATCTGTAAGTTTCGATTAAAAACCATTTTCCTGCAATAATAATTAATTTGATGTTACCTGAATATATTAAATCCCGACTTATTATAATCGCCAGTCCTGAAGTAACTGCTGTATATTTACTTAGTTATGTTCCGTTTCTTGAAGGTATAAACACCTACCTGCTTTGCTTTGTTTGAAGAGTGGACATAAACGCTTTTAAAGGCCAGTAATCTATGTTGAATAATTATTCATTACGAATAAATCAGTTTAAGCCGTTAATGTAAACCCACTTCATCAATAAAGATCAATTGTTATGATAACGTAATTTAAAAATTAGTGATAGAGTTATGCAATTACCCAGCAATCTTTATTCATATGTTAATGTAATTGAAATTAAATTCACCATTAAGACATGGTACATAATTCCGTAATTAGGTTTGTTAGTATTTCTAGGTCGTGACTACCCTGTTAAGTTCATGTTTTTCTAGCTAGATTAATTAATAATTTTAATTCATGTAGTTCGGTAGGACATCCGTACCAGTACTAAGGTTATGTTTCCAGTCACCGGTCCGGATTTCCTCACAGAAGGCGACAACCCGTCTTCCCTTCTAATATACCCTGTAAAGAAATTTGCGATCGGCAGGATATCAGCTCCGTTTAAGTTATTAAATTAAAATTGAAGTTTTTGTTTTATTGTTTGAGCTAATGTAGCATTCAGTAAATATAATTTTGTTTTAAAACTTATTATTGTTTATATTAAACACTTAAATAAAAAGTTTACCTCGAGTAGGATTTGGAGCTACCACATGTACTTTGCTAGAGTACCGCTCTAACCAACTGAGCTATCGAGATACAATCCTCAATCGATGTAAATTTTGTCTTTATTTTATCTTTATTCTTTTGAACTTATTCGTTCATAACAAAACTTATAATAATTTTAGGTTTATTAAATAATATTTTTAAATTGAGATACTTAGTTTAGTTAGAATTAAATCGTATAGGAACCATAATTATAAAACCCTTTCTTGTGTACTAGGCAATACAGCGAAGAGGGGTATCAAATTATTCAGCTGAACCACCCCTTCTGTGACATTGAGCTTAAAAACCCGTGGGAGACAATTAAAAGCAGTTGTAAATCATATCCATACATTGTAAGCAAGTATTCATTCTAATTCTCGAATTTCTTACTGGTGAAAAAGTTTCAATATAATCTGTATCATATTGCTGAGTAAAAGTTTTTGCAACTAACCTGACTTTATGTCTAATTTCACCATTATCATCCTACTTTACATGAAACACTCATCTGCATTGTACTACCTTCCTTAACTCAGGAAGGAGTACTGATATCATCAGCAGCAAAATACAGTACATGGTCGTTAAATACTATGTAAAGTAGTAAAATAGGTGTAGTGATAACTAATCTAGGTAAAACGATATGCTTTTATTTGTAATCGGCACTGCATACATACATATATATATATATATATATATATATATATATATATATATATATATATATATATATATATATATATGTGTGCGTGTGCGTGTGCGTGTGGTGTGATGTGCGTGTGCGTGTGCGTGTGCGTGTGCGTGTGCGGTGCCTGTGCGTGTGCGTGTGGTGTGTGGTGTGTGCGTGTGTCGTGTGTGCGTGTGCGTGTGTGTGTGTGTGCGTGTGCGTGTGCGTGCGTGTGCGTGTGTGTGGTGCGTGTCGTGCGCGTGTGCGTGCGCGTGCGTGCGCGTCGCGTGCGTGCGTGTGTGGTGCGTGGTGTGCTGTGCGTGTGCGTGTGTGCGTGGTGCGTGTGCGTGTGTGCGTGCTGTGCGTGTGTCGTGTGCGTGTGTGCGTGTGTGCGTGTGTGCGTGTGTGCGTGTGTGCGTGTGTGCGTGTGTGCGTGTGTGCGTGTGTGCGTGTGAACGTGCGTGCGTGCGTGCGTGTGGGTACCAAGTGTATTCTGTTGATCCCGACATATTATCAAGTCGCTATGAATCCCGAGGTTGGGGTTGCTTACACAACTTCGTTTTTTATACAAAGTATATACTCCTGGGCGCTTGTGAGTCCCGACAACGTTGCCGCCGTAAAACCAAACGGTAGCAATATATATACTAAAATGGGTAACTACGTAATAAATTTGAGAGCTTGAAACATTTGTAAAATTAAAATAATACTTCTTTGGTCCTAACAGCAATTAAAATCAAAGTGACACGTCCAATTGATTACTTTAATTTAGTAATGCTTATCATCCTCAATCTTTAACAATTTTTTTAGTGCTTTTAACATTAATAATTTTATCTATGATTGCACTATATTTGAAATAATAGACTTACCGGATGGTTGTTCGTTATGTTATAAGCAATTTTCTAAAGGTACTACAAATAAATCGTTGTCATCTCTAAAGCTTAGTTCTTGTTATAAGTATAAAGTGTTTGCAATTAACACTTTGTTTTAACACAAATGTTCCATTCATTTTTTTAACTTAAACCAATTAATCGTTGAAATATATAAAATGCATTGTCATTACCGTAAAATTTTTAAAAATCATATAACGTTTAGTCGTTAAAATTAAGAAGTATGAAATATTACATGTGCTATGCTGCGTTTTTGTTATTTTGCGCTAATTAAGTGTAAAATAATGGTAATTTAAAAATAAACCGGAACATTTGTAATAGTTAATTTTTTCTACATAGTAAACAAGGACAAGAAGCTATATTAAATACGATTATTTAGACTTTCCGAATGCGGTCTTAATTTATATTTTATTTTTGGATTAATACTACTGAATAGAACAATACAAAACTTATAATTTTTATCGTAATGGTGATTGCACAAAAAATGGACCAATGGTATACCAATTCAGTTTTTTTTTTAAATCATAAAGTAAAAGATAATAATAGTTTATTTTATAAGTGGGCAATGTTACAAATATTTTACGAAGAAATTTAGATTGTGAACATTTTAAATAAACAGGTTAATTTTTATAAGTGAATTATACATAATAACTCACGTATAGTTTAAAGTTTTTATCCGACCGTTTCTCAATCATTGATTTCTAGCAAAACAATAA
This sequence comes from Vesta saturnalis, assembly GCA_036346205.1. Taxonomy (NCBI): domain Eukaryota; kingdom Metazoa; phylum Arthropoda; class Insecta; order Coleoptera; family Lampyridae; genus Vesta; species Vesta saturnalis. Next base: position 18,508 of record JARFJB010001553.1, read on the forward strand.
AAATGCATGCATTAGTTGATTTATTTAATAGTAATCTATAGCAAAATGGTACATTTAGTGGATGTCAAAAAAGCTGATTTCAGGATTGTTCCAGAGAAGTTTCAAGTATAGTATAAAAATTAATTTCAAGGAATTGAAAATTGAAACGTTCAAACCCAAGAAGACTAAAAAACTTGCGTTTAGTTATGTATTTGGGGTCTCGTTGCGTGCACAGATATTAGAAATTACCGGTGCTTGCCTTTGGGATGAATTGACCTATTTCAACAAATATAAATATTGTATACACAGGCAATTATTATATACATATATTGATGCTCGATACCAGGCAGGAAGCTTCATAGTTTCACAAGAAGAAACATTAGTAAATCCGTGTGATTTGATTACAACATGTACCTGACAGATGAAGATTTATGTACTGAATAGGTAAGACTGGAGACTTTTGAAATACACCACATTTTCAAGGTCCCACAGTTCTAAGGCTACCACAATTTCAAGGTCCCACAGGCTCAAGGTCGCGAAATAAATAGGTCATGTGTATACACTACTTTTCCAACGTCGCACATTTCTAAGGTTACCACAGCTGTAAGGTGTAAAAAATACGTAGGCCACTAACACTCAACACATTTTCAAGGCTATTTGCGCACCCTACCTAATGAGATAGCCATCTCACTTTTTCAAGGCTTGCTATGTAATTTTTACACTTCTCCGATACCACACTTAGAACAACAGTAAAAAAAGATAATGATATGTTAATATATTTA
>JARFJB010001554.1:0-18045 GCA_036346205.1 Vesta saturnalis
TGTGCTTGTGTTGCGTGCTTTTTGTGCTGTGCTTGTGTGCGTGTTTTGTTTTGTGCTTGTGCTTGCTTGGTTTTTTGTGCTTTGCTTTTGCGTGTGTCTTGTGCTGGTGTGCTTGCTTTGTTTGCTTGTGCGTGCTTGTGTTGTGCTTGTGCTTTGCTGTTTGTGTTTGGTGCGTGCTTGTGCTGCGTGCTTCGTGCTGTGCTTTTGTGCTGTTGTTTGTGCTGTCTTGTGCTTGTGCTTGTGCTTGTGTTTGCGTGCTGCGTGCTTGTGCTGTGCTTTTGCTTGTGTGTTGCTGTGTGCTTGTGCTGTGTGCTTGTGCTTGTGCTTGTGTTTTTTGTTGTGCGTGTCTTGTGCTTGTGCTTGTGCTTGTGCCTTGTGCTTGTGTTTACTTGTGCTTGTACTTGTGCTTTTGTTGTGTTGTGTTGTGTTCTCTTGTGCTTGTTTGTCTTGTGCTTGTGCTGGTGCTTATGCTTGTGCTTGTGATTGTGCCTGGGCTTATGCTTGTGCTTGTGCTTGTGCGTGTTCATGTACGGGTGTGTGAGTGAATGTGTGCATATGTGCGTGCGTCTGCGTCTGTGCGTGCGGGTGCGTGTGCGTTATGTGCTTGTGCATGTGTGTGTTATGTGTACGTGTACATGTCGTGTGTACGTGTCGTGGTGTGCGTGTAGTGTGCGTGTGCGTATGCGTATGGTGTGCGTGTGCGTTGTGTGTGCGTGTAGCTGCGTGTCCGTGTGCGTGTGCGTGTGCGTGTGCGTGTGCGTGTGCGTGTGCGTGTGCTGTGCGTGTGCGTGCGCGTGTTGTGTTGTGCTTGTTGCTTTTCTTGTGCTTGTGTTGTGTTTTTGCTTGTGCTTCTGGTTGTGCTTGTGCTTGTGCTTTGCTTGTGCTTTGCTTCTTATTCTTGTGCTTGTGTTGTGCTTGTGTTTGTGCTTGTGCTTGTGCTTGTTGGTGCTTGTGCTTGTGCTTGTGCTTCTGCTTTGCTTGTGCTTGTGCTTTGTACTTGTTTGTGCTTGTACTTGTGCTTATGCTTGTGCTTGTGCTTGTGCTTGTGCTTGTGCTGGTGCTTGTGCTTGTGCTTTGGTGCTTTGCTTGTGCTTGTACTTGTGCGTGTGCGTGTACTTGTGCTTTGTGTGCTTGTGTTTGTGCTTGTATGCTTGTGCGTGCTTGTTTGTGCTTGTGCTTTGTTTGTGTCTTTGCTTGTGCTGTGCTTGTGCTTGTGCTTTGCTTGTGCTTATGCTTGTGCGTCTTATGTGTGTGTAGTGTGTGCGTTGTGCGTGCGTCTGCGTCTGTGCGTGCGGTGCGTGTGCAGTGTGCATTGTGCATGTGTGTGTGTATATGTGTGCGTGTCGTGCGTGTCGTGTCGTGTGCGTGCTGCGTTTACGTGTCGTGTCGTGTCGTGTACGTGTGCGTGTGCGTGTCGTGTACGTGTACGTTGCGTGTGCGTTGCGTGTGCGTGTGCGTGTACGTGTGCTCTGTACGTGTGTATGTACTGGTACCTGCGCGTGTGCGTGTGCGTGTGCGTGTGCGCGTGCGTGTGCGTGTGCGTGTGCGTGTGCGTGTTCGTGTGCGTGTGCGTGTGCATGGGCATGTGCGTACGCGTGCGTATGCGCGCGTGCGTGTGCGTGTGAGTGTGCGTGTGCGTCTGCTTGTGCTTGTGCGTGCTTGTTTTGCTTTGCTGTGCGTGCTTTGCTTGTGCTTGTGCTTGTGCTTGTGTGCGGTGCTTGTGCTTGTGCTTGTGTCTGCTTGTGCTTGTGCTTTTGCTTGTGTTGCTTGTGCCTGTGCTTGTGTTTGTGCTTGTGCTTGTGCTGTGTGCTGTGTGCTTGAGCTTGTGTCGTGTGTGTGGTGTGCCTGTGCTTGCTTGTGCATTTGTGTTTGTGTTTGTGCTTGTGCTTGTGCTTGTGTGTATGTGCTGTGACTTGTGCTTGTGCTGTGCTGTGCTTCTACTTGTGTGCTTGTGTTTGTGCTTGTCATTGTGCTTGTGCTTGTGCTTGTGTGCTGTGTTACTTGTGTTGTGCTTGTGATTGTGCTTGTGCGTGTGCTGTGTGCTTGTGCTTATGCTTGTGCTTGTGCTGTACTTGTGTTTGTACTTGTGTTTGTGCTTGTGCTTGTGCTTGCTGCTTGTGCTTGTGTATGCTTGTGCTTGTGCATTTGTTGTGCTTGTGCTTGTGCTTTGCTTGTGCTTGTGCTTGTGCTTGTGCTTTTTGCTTGTGCTTGTGCTTGTGCTTGTGCTTGTTTATGTGTGCTTGTGCTTGTGCTTGTGCTTGTGCTTGTGCTTTGTGTGTTGTGTTTGTGCTTGTGCTTGTGCTATTTGCTTGTGATTGTGTTTTGCTTGTGCTTGTGCTTGTGCTTGTGCTTGTGATGTGTGCTTGTGTTTGCTTGTGTTGTGCTTGTGCTTGTGCTTGTTGTGCTTGTGCTTGTGCGTGTTTGTATTGTTGTTGTGTGCGTTGTGCGTGCGTCTGCGTCTGTGCGTGCGTGCTGTGCGATTTGTGCATATGTGTGTAGTGTGCATGTGTACGTGCTGTACGTGTACGTGAGTGTGCGTGTGGTGTGCGTGTGCGTATGCGTATGTGTGCGTGTGCGTATGTGTGTGCGTGTGCGCGTGCGTGTCCGTGTGCGTGTGCGTGTGCATGTGCCTGTGCGTACGCGTGCGCGTTGCGTGCGCGTGTGCGTGTGCTGTGTGTGCGTGTGCTGTGCGTGCTTGTGCTTGTGCTTGCTTGTGCGTGTGCTGTGCTTGTGTGTGCTTGTGCTTGTGCTTGTGCTTGTGCTGTGCATGCTTGTGCTTGTGCTTGCGCTTGTGCTTGTGCTTGTGCTTGTGCTTGTGCTTGTGCTTGTGTTGTGCTGTGTGCATTTTCTTGTGCTTGTGTTGTGTTCTTGCTTGTGCTTGTGCTGTGTTGCTTCTGCTTGTGCTGTTTACTTGTGCTTGTGCTTGTGCTTATGCTTATTCTTGTGCTTGTGATTGTGCTTGTGTTTGTGCTTGTGCTTGTGCTTGTGCTTGTGCTTTGCTTGTGCTTGTGCTTAGTGTTGTGCTTGTGCTTTTGTTGTGTTCTTGTGCTGTGCTTGTGCTTGTGCATTTGCTTGTGTTTGTGTTTGTGCTTTGTGCTGTGCTTGTGCTTGTGCTTGTGCTGTGCTTGCTTGTGCTTGTACTTGTGCTGTGTGCTTATGTTGTGCTTTGCTGTGCTTGTGCTTGTGCTTGTGCTTGTGCTTGTGTTTGTGCTTGTGTTCGTTATTGTGCTTGTACTTGTGCTTGTGCTAGTGCTTGTGCTTGGACTTATGCATGTGCTTGTGCTTGCGTCTTCATGTACGGGTGTGTGAGTGAATGTGTGCGTTTGTGCATGCGTCTGCGTCTGTGTGTGCGGGTGCGTGTGCGAGTCCGTATGTGCATATGTGTGCATGTGTGTGTATATGTGTGCGTGTACGTGTACGTGTACGTGTACGTGTACGTGTACGTGTACGTGTACGTGTACGTGTACGTGTACGTGTACGTGTACGTGTACGTGTCGTACGTGTGCGTGTACGCGTACGTCTACGAGTGCGTGTGTGTATGTACTGGTACCTGTGCGTGTGCGTGTGCGTGTGCGTGTGCGTGTGCGCGTGCGTGTGCGTGTGCGTGTGCGTGTTCGTGTGCGTGTGCGTGTGCATGGGTCTGTGCGTACGCGTGCGTATGCGCGTGCGTGTGCGTGTGCGTGTGCGTGTGCGTGTGCGTGTGCGTGCGCGTGTGTGTGCTGTGCGTGCTTGTGCTTGTGCTGTGCGTGCTTGTGCTTGTGCTTTTGTGCTTGTTGCTTGTGCTTGTGCTTTGCTTGCTGTGTTTGCTTTGTGCTGTGCTGTGCTTGTGTTGTGCTTGTGCTGTGCTTTGCTTGCTTGTGCTGTAGCTGTGTGTGCGTGTGCTTGTGCTTGTGCTTGTGTGCTTGTGTTTGTGCTTGTTGTGCTTGTGCTTGTGCTTGTGCTTGTGTGCTTGTGCGTGTGCTTTTTGCTTGTGCTTGTGCTTGTGTTGTGCTTGTGCGTGTGCTTGTGCTTGTGCTTGTGCTTGTGCTTGTGCCTGCTTGTGCTTGGCTTGTGCTGTGTTTGTCTTTGTTGCTTGTGCTTGTCTTATGCTTGTGCTTGTGCTTGTGCTTGTGCTTGCTGTTTGCTTTGTGCTTGTGCTTGTGCTTTGTTGTGCTTGTGCTTGTGCATTTGCTTGTGCTTGTGATTGTGTTTGTGCTTGTGCTTGTGCTTGTGCTTGTGCTTCTGCTTGTGATTGTGCTTGTGCTTCTGCTTGTGCTTGTACTTGTGCTTGTGCTTGTGCTTGTGCTTATGCTTGTGCTTGTGATTGTGCTTGTGTTTGTGCTTGTGCTTGTGCTGGTGCTTATGCTTGTGCTTGTGCTTGTGCGTGTTCATGTACGGGTGTGTGAGTGAATGTGTGCGTATGTGCGTGCGTCTGCGTCTGTGCGTGCGGGTGCGTGTGCGAGTCCGTATGTGCATATGTGTGTATGTGTGTGTGTATATGTGTACGTGTACATGTACGTGTACGTGTACGTGTACGTGTACGTGAGTGTGCGTGTGAGTGTGCGTGTGCGTATGCGTATGAGTGTGCGTGTGCGTATGTGTGTGCGTGTGCGCGTGCGTGTCCGTGTGCGTGTGCGTGTGCATGTGCCTGTGCGTACGCGTGCGCGTGTGCGCTTGCGTGTGCGTGTGCGTGTGCGTGTGCGTGTGCGTGCGCGTGTGCTTGTGCTTGTGCTTGTGCTTGTGCTTGTGCTTGTGCTTGTGCTTGTGCTTTGCTTTTGTGCTTTGTGTTTTGTGCTTGTGCTTGTGCTTGTGCTGTGTGTTTGTCTTGCCTTGTGCTTGTGCTTGTGCTTTTGTTGTTTGCTTGTGCGTGCTGTGCATTTCTTGTGCTTGTGATTGTGTTTTTGCTTGTGCTTGTGCTTGTGTGCTGTGCATGTGTGTGTTCTGTGTGCTTTTACTTGTTGCTTGTGCTTGTGTTATTCTTGTGTGTGTTGTGTTGTGTTGTGCTTTGCTTGTGCTTGTGCTTGTGCTTGTGCTTGTGTGTCTTTGTGCTTTAGTGCTTGTGCTTGTGTTTGTGTTGTCTTGTGCTTGTGCTTGTGTTTTGCTTGTGCTTTTTGTGTGTTGTGCTTGTGCTTGTGTTTGTGTTGTGCTTGTGCTGGTGCTTGTGCTTTGTGTGCTTGTGCTTTGTGCTTATGCTTGTCTGTTGTGCTGTGTGCTTGTGCTTGTGCTTGTGCTTGTGTGCTTGTGCTTGTTACTTGTGCTTGTGCTTGTGCCTGTGCTTGTGTGCTTCTATGTCTTGTGCTTGTGTTTGTGCTTGTCATTGTGCTTGTGCATGTGCTTGTATTGATGCTGTTTACTTGTTTGTTATTGTTGTGCTTGTGCTTGTGCATGCTTGTGCTTGTGTTTGTGCTTGTGCTTGTGCCCTGTAGTGCTTGTACTTGTCTTGTACGCTTGTTGTGTTTGTTTTGTAATCATTAATGAAATTTAGGTTGTTTTCCTTATTATTTCCGTTTATAGAAGTTTGAGTAACGTTTAGTTGTTTATAGTTGTATATTAAGATGTAAATAACGTTTATTTCGTTTGATTTCCTTAAAAAAAATTAAGTAATTTAAATAAATAGTGTAGGTTTATATGTGTATGATGTCATGTTGGCGACATAAAGACGCCTAAGTCTAGTTGTTCAGTTTATTATTGAGTATGTTGGTTTTGAACCATAGAGATTGACTGTGGGCCTTATTGTTCGTACTTTAAGGAAAACAGAGATATTTTGCATGTTCGGTCTGCTGACGTTTGAACTTTTGAAAGTTCTCGAGCCCTGACGGATGGAAGGAAACTTTCGTAATATATTAAAATCATAGTTATTTAAAACAAATTATTAACATTTTGGATTATTAGTGGAAATAAAACCAGTTAAAATTAGTTAAAAAGAGTTGTCGCTCAAATTATTAGTATTTTAAAAAGTTTTAGTTAATGCAGTAACATTTTAACGCGATTCAATCAAGGAATCGTTTGTGTATAAAAGAACAATAGTCAACATTTCATTCATCATTTTGCCAGACCAGGAAGAGTTCATTTCCGTTATAGCAGTAACCGACCACCTTTTTCAATAGTTGTAACACAGGAGAGGTGTAATTCTAAACCTTAAGGTAACATAATATTGTATTTTTTTTATTGAATATTTCAAGATTTTTTGTTTCAATTATTTTTTTGTGTTGACGAAGGTTTGAAAGCAGTATCGTATTTTTTGTAAATTAAGTTGTTGTTTTAACTTTATTCAGTGTAATTAATTATAGTTCTGACGCTCCTTCACACTTTGTTATTTATTCTAGTATTAAAGGGCAATTGACCCTGTAGTATGTGGTATATAATCCACGAAATATATATATATATATATATATATATATATATATATATATATATATATAAAATCAGTTAGAACGGCGTTAAGCAGCATTCTGATCAGACATCCTGTCGCCCATTAAGCTTTTGTTTTTTTCTTTGTTTATACGCATTATCGTATGTTTATATTTATATTATTTTTTTATTATTTTATTATAGCTTTGTTAGGTTTTATAAATGTGTTTTAATTCTGTGGAAACCCTTTTGTGTTGCATAAAAGTTTTTTTTGCAAATTGCAAGTAATTTAGAAGCGTAAATTTTAACGTAACGAAGTGCCAGTTTGTTTTGTTTTATTAAGTAATAGCGTTAATAATATTTAGTATTTTATTTGATTTTTAGTTGAGAATTAATTCATTTATTATTTTTTTGTTTTGTTTTGATTATTATTTAATGCCTAATTATTTACACTGAGGTGTAATAACGTAACTTTATTGAGTGTTTAACACGCTTTTATTTGACAAGCGTGTAGTGCTTTTGAAGCCCTATTTCAGGTGGTTTGCTGAGTTGCTGTCCAGCACACCTAGAATTGATTGCGGATAGGTAAGCGTATGTTTTTTGTATGTTTAGACACGCTATGTACTCGTAATTTTGGCACGACGACCCTTATTTTGACTACCAAACATTCTGGCGCCCTTAACCGAACCGATTTTGTCTTCATCCCGTATTTTGACTTACGTACGATTTACTATTCTGGTTGTGCAAAATTTTCCAACATCTAACCTACACCCATACGCTGGCTAGTCGGGGCAAAAAGGCCAATTTTATCTGTAATCCCGTTCTACCACCCGTTTATACCGTTACAGTACCTCTACGATTAGAAATTAAAAAATTACACTTACTTTGGCTGTTTAAAGTTAATATCTAAGCATTATCATAACCTAGCTTTGAAGATCCATATGTTATTACCTTTTCATTTGGTTATTTTTTTTAATTACATTTACTTGATATTAGTGTAGAAATTTGGTACTATAATTCTGGGTGGCTTGCTATAGTGTATTTAAAGGCACATATATTTAGTGTGTAAGGCAACCTTCTTGTAAAGGAATAGACTACAACCAACATGAGTTAAACCGAAATAAATTTAATTTTAATATGAACACTCATGAAACTTAAACAATATTATATATATATATATATATATATATATATATATATTATATATATATATATATATATATATATATATATATATAATATATATATATATATATATATATATATATATATATAATAATATATATATATATATATATATATATATATATATATATATATATATATATATATATATATAAACCTACACTATTATTTAAATTACTTAATTTTTTGAAATCAAACGAAATAAACGTTATTTAACCTTAATATACAACTATAAACAAATAAACGTCACTCAAACTTCTATAAACGAAATAATGAAAAACAACCTAAATTTCGGATTAATATTCACAAACAAAAATCTAAAGCTCACCACACCCTTCCTAAAGGTCGCTACACATTACACCAATTTATCTATAAAACTAAACTTGACAACAACAAAAAATATATATATATATATACGGAATCTAACTAAGTGAATAAAACTACAAACAAAATTACGCAATACGTATACAGGGTGTTCAAAATACCCTGACACTCACAAAATATTTTCCTTCGGAAAATATATCCGAAAACCTCTACTCTACAGGCAACCTACGCCAGGAACAAAACAATCTAACACTTACAAAAAACTCCCAAACCCACAAACTCCAAACCACGTTCGGTATATAAGTCAAAGTCGAAAGACAAAAAAATTGGATCAAATCCCAAAACGATAACCCAAAAATGATCCGCTAAGGATCCGAAAACAACAAGGTGCAACAACGGTACGCGTTTGGCTGGTCACTGAAACTCCGCGTCGAGGCATACGGAAGAGGCCGGGCCACGGTTCACGAAATGCTTTCCGTTATTCCACAACCGTATACGCAAGACCCAAAATCGCAACACCTCCAACCAAACTCGCTACGCCCTTTGATTAGTCGCCTCTTACGACAAGCAGTGGCATCTGCTGTAAAAATTCCCTTTCCGTCCCTACACAGAAAAACGTCCAAGAGGACTTTAATCGATATTTGGATTTGGCTTAAGATCTTTCGCATTCCACACTCCTTGAAACTCCTGAAGCATCAGATAGTTCTAAGTCTGATGAAACCTTTCTCTTAATATAAAATGGACCGATAAATTTGGCGCTAACTTAGCTGCAAAATAACGAGATGCGTCCGATAAAACATAATTTTTCCGCCACCGGTATCCCTACCTCAAAATTTGCTAAACGTCTACGTAAATCATAATTTTTTTACTCTTAATATACGCGGCATTAAGTCTTTTCTTAATATCGTTATAAACAACGCGAAAATTTCACTTCTCTTAACCGGTGTTCGTCGGCAAAATTTACATTATCTAGATCGGTACTGTTCGTCGGCACTCTTGCGTGATCCGTCTATGATCATTTCTCGCCCAAAGTTCGCGAAATAAGGCGTCAGGCCGGTAACTTCGAGTCGCTGTGCGAATGGCACAGGCAACTTGCGCTAATACTTATCCCAATTACGTTGTTATCTTCGATATACGACGCTAACATTGTTTCATAATTTTAACACGTTCTGATGGATTAGCCTGAGGATGATAATTTTTGCGTTATAAGACGTAACCATTTTCTGAAATCTTTACTCCTAAATTGTGATCCATTGTCACACCGTATAACGATCAAACATAAGAAAACATTCTCTTCGATATTCTTAACTACACTGCAGCGGTAGCGGCACGGGAAGAAAAGTACAAATTTCGAAAATAATCGGCAACTACTAAAACGTATGAATAACCTCGAGGATCTCAACGGTCCTACAATATCCGTGGCAATCATTTCCCAGCTTGTGATAACGGGATGTTTTGCCATAAGGCCGGCCGGTTTCTTCTGTTCCGGTTTATGTCTAATACAAATTTCCAATGTCGAACATAACGTACCCGTCTGCCTTTAACTTCGGCCAATAATACTGTCGTGAAATTCTCTCATAAGTCTTAAAATACCTGCATGTCCTGCTCTAGGGTCATCATGACACTGCGATAATATCTGGGACGTTCTCCTTCGGCCTAACTCTCCACTGTTCCTCATCGTTTCTCAACTTCGGATAACTACACTTTTGGCTTCAATAATTTCCCTTTTTCTATCCGCCATTGCGGGTACGCAATTGGTCTTGCCTTAACATTCTTCATCCGTGTCAACCACTTATCGTCATCTTTCACATCTTCTACTTCCTTTCCTTCGTCTTCTACTATAGTCTCCTCTGGTAAGTCAATATCGGGTTTACTCGTCACTTCAAGTGCGTCAATAACTGTTACGGAACGCGATAATGTATCCGGTACGACATGATCCTTTCCTTTCCGATGGATAATTTCGAAACTATACTGCTGAAGGCGCTAATCGACCGGTAGGTTCCTTCAAATTATGCAACCAAACCAAAGATGCGTGATCGGTAATGACCGTAAATTCTGCTCCCTTCAAATATGGACGTGACTTCTTTACTGACCAAAGTACGGCTAAACATTCCTTTTCGGTAGTATAAAACTTTCTTTCGTTCCTCGTCAACGATCTGCTGTTATAACAAATAACTAATTCTTCTCCATCAATGGTCTGCGTTAGTACTGATCCAATGCCATAATCTGAAGCGTCAGTTTGCACAGTAAACGGTAGCGAAAAATATGGACACGATAAAATAGGTGCGGTAAACAATCCTTAATAATTCCAAAGCTTTTCCCAATCTTCATCCCAAACAAATTTTGCAAATTTCTTTAATAATTTCGTTAAAGGCGCTATAATCGTAGAAAATTTTGAATAAAACGACGGTACCAACTAGCTATACCGATAACTCGCTTTACTTGTAGCACTCTTAGGTGTCGGTATCTTTAAAATGGGGCTAACTTTTCCGGATCAACCGATACCATTCGCGTTAATTACGTAACCTAAATATCGTAACTCCGATTGACAAAAGGTACATTTGTCCCTGCCTAACGTTATCCCTGCCTCAGTAAATCGACGAAAAACTTTTTTCTACATGTTTCTCATAGTAGGTGTACAAATAATCGTATCATCAAGATAAAAAACAGGTTCTAATTCCGGCCCAAAACTCGGTCAATTCTTTGCCCTGGCTGGGCGTTAGCCAAACCGAACGGTAATCGTTTAAACTGAAATAATCCCCTGTTGGGTACAGTAAAAGCCGTATATTGCAGAATCCTCCGCCATTGGTATCTGCCAATACGCCGACTTAATGTCCAAAGACGAAATAAATTTTGCGTCACGAAGTCTGTCCAAAATTGATGACACGTAAGGTAACGGATACGCGTCCTTCTCGGTAACCTTATTCACTTTTCGAAAGTCGACACAAAATCAACATCTTTCTTCTTTACTAATAAAATCGGACTGGACCAAGCGCTCGTGGATTTTTCCACTCCAACTTCAGCATCTTTTTCAATGTAATTTTGTTGTATAAAGGGCGATACGCGATAATAACGTTGTTTAATAGGTTCACTATTGGTCTTAATATGGTGTTGAACCAAAGGTACATCCAATTTCTTTACCTTCGATGGACGTGAAATAATCGGTAACCCTGGTCTAATTTCTGAATTTCGCTACTCAATCTAATCGGGTTGTATTCTTCTCCATTCTAAAGCTTCAATTGTCTCAAATTTTCAAATCTCCATTCACCTTTACGTAAATCGGTATGATGTTAGTTTGTTTCAAAATCTACTCCCAAAATAAGATGGTGCGGTATATCCGGTACGACAAGAACACTTATAATGACAACTTTTCCTTAATTTCGATTGGGGTACCAACTCTAACTGACTGCCTTTGCTACAACACACGTTGACGTAATCGTTTATCTAATTTAAAAAATGACTTAATTTCTTCCAACCCTCCTAATATGGTCTTCGTGGACCCACTATCCAAAAACCTAATAATTCTTGTCCATAAATTTTGACGTCACAAATGGTCTTTCATCTGAATCTTTAGAATCAAAACGTAATCCAAAACAACTTTAGTCTTTAAAAATTTCGCGTCATCCCTAGCTTAATGAATTATAATACACTGCGACTTAACAAAATTCTAGAAGCAATACCCTTTTGCCTCCTTAACCGTTTCCAATTCGAACATTTAGGACAATTCTTTTTAAAATCCTTCTTTCCACAACGATAACAATATTAAAGGTGTCCTTACAACTTGACGCCAGATGTCCGGTTTTACAATTCCAACACGACCTACCCTCAACTCTACTCGGCGTTATCTTTCCCTTCCGGTACTTCCTTAATCGTGACAACCGGTGGGGTTTCTCCCACGGTAAATCTACTTCATCAGCGTTTCCGATTAGGCGGTACATAACTATTCATCGCTTGAACTCTTTCTTCGATAAGTCTTCCATTAATTAATTTTAATCGAGTTAATTCCGTTAAAAATTGTGCCTGATAAGAGGCGCGATATTTTTCCGCAAAATACGTAATTGCTTATCCTCCGACAAAGTTTGTTCAAACGCGAAAATAAAGTCCGCATAACAGCGATATAAATTCCCTCGTCCGTACCCTGAGTACGACGCTTAATTCATCTAATAATCTATCGTCATAATCTATTGGCTGGAATTGAATTTTCAACAATTCCAATTCACTAAGTCTAACCCTTCTAACGGAACGAACGTAAATCAAAGCGTTACCCGTAAATAAATCTAAACATTCCGAAAATAATTGCGCTCTCAACTCTACGTGAAATCTGTAATTCTGAAATCCGTTCCAAAAAAAGCACTTAACGATAAATTTAGAATCTCCCGAAAATGATAAATTCCACCCCGGTGTACTTTTTACAACTATTTCCTAACAGGTGATGAAAATTTAAATTACTAATCGTACTGAAATATCTGTTTTTTTTGATCGTCATTATTCGAAACACTGCTTACTATTTCAAGGTGAACTTTTGAAACTACTCGTTTATCCAAAATTTTCGTAGATTGAGCTACCGCAATTTCAATAAACAAACTTTCTTTAATCTTACATCGATATCGGTTTTCGGAATTGAATTATTAACTCTACCTAACAAATATTTGAGCTTGGTTTCTATGGTCGTTAAAATTTTGTGGACGGATTAATTTTGACTTCTCTAATAATTTTCTAATTCCAATTTCGTTTCCTCAATAGCCCTTATCTGTTTCAAAATCGAAAGGATAATCGGGACGTGATGAAATTTTACCACTACTTTCCTCATTAAAATATTCGTAAAACACGTAACGCAGTTACCCTAACGAAGATCCCACCTCAAAGCTATCTCATATCTTACCTCACTAGGTGTAAGCCTATCTACATTTATTTTTAAATATTAATCTTTAACGTATATAAAAAACTTAATTAAACAATAAAATAATCCTGAAGCGAAATACTGAAATACCATCCTAAGATGTTCCAAAAAAAAAAAATCTACAAAAAAACCACCCTAAAATGTCCCACGTTGAAGCGCCAACTTTACCTGTAACGGTATAAACGGGTGGTGGGGATTACAGATAAATTGGCCTTTTTGACTAGCCAGCGTATGGGTGTGGGTCAGATTTGTTTTGCACATCAGAATATAAATCGTACGTAAGTCAAAATAGGGATGAAGACAAAATCGGTTCGGTTAAGGCGCCAGAATGTTTGGTAGTCAAAATAAGGGTCGTCGTGCCAAAATTACGAGTACATAGCGTGTCTAAACAACAAAAAACATACGCTTACCTATCCGCAATCAATTCCAGGTGTGCTGGACAGCAACTCAGCAAACCACCTGAAATAGGGCTTCAAAACACTACACGCTTGTCAAATAAAAGCGTGATAAACACTCAATAAAGTTACGTTATACACCTCAGTGTAAATAATTAGGCATTAAAAATTAATCAAAACAAAACAAAAAATAAGCTTAGAATGCACTCTAAATGAATTAATACTCAACTAAAAATCAAATAAAATACTAAATATTATTAACGCTATTACTCAATAAAAAAAAAAACTAACTTCGTTACGTTAAAAACCCTAAAATTGCAATTTGCAAAAAAAACTTTTATGTAACACAAAAGGGTTTCCACAGAATTAAAACACATTTATAAAACCTAAAAAGCTATAATAAAATAATAAAAAAAATATAAAATAAACATACGATAATGCGTATAAACAAAAAAAAAAAAAAAGCTTAAGGCGACAGGATGTCTGATCAGAATGCTGCTTAACCCAATATATATATATATATATATATATATATATTTTTTAATTATATACCCACACTACTACAGGGTCAATTTTTAATACTAAAATAAAACAACAAAGTGTGAAGGCGGAGCGTCAGAACTATAATTAATTACACTAATAAATTTAAAACAACAACTTAATTTAAAAAAAAATACGAACCGCTTTCAAACCTTCTTAACACAAAAAAATAATTCGAAACACAAAAATCTTGAAATATTCAATAAAAAAAAATATTATTTACCTTAAGGTCTAGAATTACACCTCTCCTGTGTTACAAAATGAAAATGGTCAGTTACTGCTATAACGGAAATGAATCTTCCTGGTCTGGCAAAATGATGAATGAAATGTTGACTATTGTTCTTTTTACACAAACGATTCCTTGATTGAATCGCGTTAAAATGTTACTGCATTAATTAAAACTTCTTTTAAAATACTAATAATTTGAGCGTTCAACTTTCTTTTTTTAACAAATTTTAACTGGTTTTATTTCCACTAATAATCCAAAATGTTAATAATTTGTTTTAAATAACTTAATTTTAATATATTGCGGTTTCATCTTAAACACGCTTTGTACGGTTGGGCACTCAAGAACGTTGATTTAAATAAATCCGCAAAGCGAAAAACCAAAGAGGTCACTGAAGCACTAAAAAACGATGTCCTCTAGGTAACTTTACGTAAAATCGAAATCGGCACTAGGTATAATCCTTTGGTGATGAACATTTTAATAAAATCCCTTTACAGGTCTTCTTCAAAGTAGCTAAACTACCCTTACTACACAAAATACGTTCGTTAAACACCACAAGGTCCAAAATATCAACGTTCTAAACCATTAAACAAAAACGTCACCGTAAATACAAAAAACTTCGTTTCCATCCGTCAAATAGAACAAAAAGTTCAAACTCAGACTTGGAAAATATCTTGTTTTCCAAACGAACAATAAGGCCCACATTCAATCTCTAATTCAAAAACATACTCAATAATAAACTGAACAACTAACTTGCGTCTTTATGTCGCCCGACATCATACACATATAAACCTAACTATTTATTTAAATTACTTAATTTTTTTTAAACGAAATAAACTTATTTAAAATATACAACTATAAACAAATAAACGTTACTCAAACTTCTATAAACGGGAAATAATAAGGAAAAAAACCTAAATTTCGGATAATAATTCACAAACAAAAATCTAAAGCTCACCACACCTTTCCTAAAGGTCCACACAAAATTTATTATAAAACTAAATTGACAACAAAAAATATATATACGGAATCTAACTAAGTGAATAAAACTAAAACAAAATTACCAATACGTATACAGGGTGTTCAAAATACCCAAACATTAAAATGTTAATAAACATACAGTCTTTTTTGCAAAGTGGTTGCCAATTTATGAAAAATGATAATTTATAATTAAAACGCCAAAACCAAATAATTTTTCAGTTTTATTTTCTGTTTAAAAAAAATATAAATCGGCATTTAAACCAATAAACAAATCAATGTATTGGATGTTGTGAAGTATACAATTAACTGTTTTCAATTCAATCAACATTTGTGTCACACAATGCAACAATTAAACTCAAGGTAATATAAAAGCAGTGTAATCTAATTTGCTTTTAATATCCTGGTAGCCTGTCCTGAAGATCCAACCGATGAAATGTTTAACAGTTGTCATCAGGTATTGCAAAATCTGCATCAGGTATCCCAATATGTGGAATGTCTAAGACAAGTAACAGTATGTAGAACGTCTAAGGCAAGATATAACCCAGTATGTAGAACGTACCACTAAAATTAAATATATCAACCCAAAACGAAAGCATGAAAATAGATCTTACCTTCAATGAATATTTAAGAAATGAATTTAACCAAGGACAAGTTCCAGAACAGCTGGTGTCTGTTTCGAAAAGCAAAATAGTATATGATTATCACATAAAATGAATAAAGGAAAACTAACAGTTAATCTACTTAGTTACACCTTACCTTACGATGTATGTTACAAAACTAATGTGTCCTTATAGAAAACCTGGTGAGGTTATGTATAACCCCTTTAGCGAATAAATTTATTGATCTCTTTTTAGTTAATTATCGAACGCCAGATATGTTGATGGCTAAAATTAAAAACGTGGTGAAAGGAGAAAAGAGAATTCTAGATCGCTCACCTGTAGCATGTATTTCCTATTAATCCGACAGAATCGTACGTACTAAACGGTTGCAAAATGTCACATGTTTAGAAAAATGATTTTCAAGATCTTACATAACTGGATGGGATAAATAAGTCCAAAAACTTTATTCTTCTTTAGAAAAATACAAAAAATATTGTT
The DNA here is from genome assembly GCA_036346205.1 of Vesta saturnalis. Lineage (NCBI taxonomy): Eukaryota > Metazoa > Arthropoda > Insecta > Coleoptera > Lampyridae > Vesta > Vesta saturnalis. The sequence goes on from JARFJB010001554.1 coordinate 15,979, forward strand.
CCCAACAAAAACAGGAAGAACGTAAATTATACGATGTCAATCCGCTGTGAAAGTGTAAAACAATAATGTTGAATGTAACGTTATGACCATCAATAAATTTCAACAGATCCTTACAGAAATTTATTTACTTAAGAATAGTAATATTTTCAAAAAACTACAGAGACGAAATTTTAGAAATGCAGTTATTTTTAGAAAAATAGCATATTCAAGAAAATACTAGAAACAGTAATAATCGAGATTTTTAACAGCTCGAAAAATTGACTAAATCGAATATAAAATGTAACAATATATATATATATATATATATATATATATAATATATATATATATATATATATATATATATATATATATATAAAAAATAATAATAAAATAAAAAGAAAAACACACAAAACACACACGCCAACACGCAAAAAACAACAAAAAAAACCAAAACGCAAAAAAAACAAAAAAAAAAAAAAAAAAAAAAAAAAAAACAAAAAAAAAAAAAAAAAACCCAAAAACCACCGGCCACGAAAAAAAAAAAGGGAAAAAAAAAAACCAAAAAAAAACGCCAAACGCCGCACCACTGCAAACGCAGACACGCAAACACGCACGCACGCACGCACACGCACAGCACGCACACGCACCACGCACGGCAAAAAACGAAAAACCACACACACACACACGCACAGCCACACCACAAACACAACACCAGCACACACACCCACAACGGAACACACAACGCAAAACACACACCCAACAACCACAAACCACAAAAAAAACAACAAACACGCAACACACACAAAACAAACAAAACACACACACACAAAAAACAACACAAAAAAAAAAAAACGCAAACACACAAACAAAAAAAAAAAAAAACGAACACACGAACACGCACAAGAACGACACAAAAAGACAAACAACACGCACAAAACCACAGAACCGAACACAGACAACAGAACGCACAAACAAAACACAACACAGCACACAAGACACACGAACACACGCAATTAACGACACAAGACAAAACGCCACAACGACACAAAACGACAAACGCACAAAAACACAACGCACACAACGCAAAAACGCAAAACGCACGCACGCAAAAGAAAAACACACCCACACGCAAAAAAAAACAACACAAACAAAAACACACGACACAAAAGCACAACACGCACTTTAAACCAAAAAAAACACATAATAAAAAAATAAATAACAGTAACACTCAAATACAACATAAATACTTTTTAAATTTTATAATACACGATGAACGCATTTAGCACATAACGCACAATTTTACGCAACAAACAGCACATTTACGCACACACGCAACCAACACACAACACAAAAGCCATATTTCCGCACCACACCAAACAACACACACACACGCACACCGCACAAACCAACAACGCACAACAAAAAAAAACACACAAAAAAAAAAAAAACAAAAAAAAAACACAAACACAACAAAAACACAAACACAAACAAAAAAAAAACCAAAAACCACAAAAACACAACAACAAAAACGACAAAAAATTAACAAAAGAAAAACAAAGAACAAAACACGCCCACCACAAACGAACATAAAACGCACAAACGCACAAACGCACAACGCACAAACGCACAAACGCACAAACCAAACGCACAAACGCAAACAAACGCACCAAACGCACAAACGCACAAAACAAACGACAAACGCACAAACGCCAAACCAAGGACGCAACGCAACGCACACACGCACAAACGCACAACAGCACAAACACGCACAAAGCAAACAACACGCACACGCACAGCAAACGCACCAAACGCACAAAGCCAACCAAACGCCACCAAACCACAAACGCACAAACCCAAACGCACAAACCAAACCAAAACGCCACAAACCACAAACAAACCACAACGCACAAAACGCACAAACGCACAAAACCACAAACGCCAAACGCACAAACGCACAAACGCCCAAACAAACAAAAACGCACAAAGCCAAAAACCCGCACAAACGCACAAACGCACAAACGCAAAACAAACGCACAAACGCACACGCCGCAAACGCACAAACGCACAAAAAAAAAAAAAAAAAAA
>JARFJB010001555.1:0-19041 GCA_036346205.1 Vesta saturnalis
AAGACAAAATTTACATCGATTGGGGCTTGAACCTTGGTGGCGCGGTTGGTAGCGCGGTACTCTAGCAAAGTATAGGTCGTAGGTTCAAATCCTACTCGAGATAAACTTTTTATTTATGTATTTAATAAAATTAATAATAATTTTTAAATTCTAAAATACATTTACGTTAAATTATGACGTAGTTAGTCAATTGAAGTCAAGTTTATTAGATTTTTTTAGACAAAGTTGGTCTATTAATGTGGATTTTCATTAAAGCTGATACAGTATAGTTGCCAAAACACGTTGCAATTCAGATTTTTGGAATTCAACTAACACTAAACTTAATTGGCCAAGATTCGTCCATAAATGGGCGTAGATGTGGAATTATTCTTACCTTATATACTGAAACCGATCCTATTCATAATTAATTTATTATTTGCTGTAAGCTGTTTTGAAATTATGTATTCATAAACCATCAGTTAATTTTTGTAAGACAATCCTTAATAAATAACCATTTTCGATAAATTAAAAATATATATATTGAAATTATGGAAATGGTTTAAACGGCTTTAAGAAGCTATAAAAACACCGTAATGAAAAACATGCACTGGACAACAACATGCAAAGGAAGGGAATCAGTGATTCTGTTGGACAGCTGTTCCTGTAGAAAAAATTACACACCCACACGCACTCGCACATGCACACCCAGACGCAGACTCAGACGCAGATGCAGACGTAGACGCAGACGCAGACGCAGACGCAGACGCAGACGCAGACGCAGACGCAGACGCAGACGCAGACGCAGACGCAGACGCAGACGCAGACGCAGACGCAGACGCATATTCCAAACTGCAAACGGATGTCTTCACACAGCTGGTTCTATATATAGATGCAGGCATTTTCCAAGAAGATCAAAATTCTGATATACGATGTTCACTGCTACCATTCACCCACTAGCTGCAGACTGGTCCTCGGGTTGTTGGTCACTTTGCTTCGGTAAATGCTATTATCTTATGCTTTACGGCTTCACCCAACCACAAAATTTTAATCGAAAATGTTTTATTTAATTGTATTAATGCTTTCCAACTTTATCGTTTTAAATAATATTTAATGATTGTAAAGACTTTAAGTTAATGTCACTTTATTTTTAGGCTCCGGCTCAAATATAAATTATTTAAAAGATCGCAGCAGAAAATAAAACCCAATTGAAAAAAAATGATTACTAATTTATTTTGGCAAAACGTAACCAGTATTCAAATTTAATAAACGAATTTTTAAATCGTTAAACGCTAATCGTCACAAATAAGAAAAATTATTCGTAATGAACTTTACGAATGTAAACAGGTATCGGTAACCTAACTTATTTTTAAACAAACTTAGGTTTAAAAACAATTGCGCCTGATTTTCTCGTCTCTCCGTTTATATTAAATTTTCCCGATAATTATTGAGGTTATTTAAACTTACTTGTTGCACAAACAACAATACACTATTTTAAACTTTTCAAACAACTGGCAAATTATAGAGAGAGAGTCTGATCAAGGGCAATTCCTTTTATACCCTTTTGTTTGTTACCACATCTTCAACTTTTTTTAAGAAATTCAAATAATGTAACTATGTTTCTGATTGGTCGAAAATAATTTGAAAACTTAACTAAATTAGAATTTTAGCGATAACTTTGTTATACAACTATAGATTTAAACTTTAATAACCGAAATGAAATCTGTGTTGAATTATGCATAAATCGATACCCAACTTGATATAGTTCTTTTAAATATTATACAAAATGACCTATTCTAACTTAAAATTGCTTATATCTAAATAATCTTACAAACTACACTTAAATTAATTGTATATATGTAATCCTGATGAAATTTTGCATTGGAAAACATACATTAAATGTCCGAAATCTTAAATTAAGGGAAATTTTATATTTACCAAGTAAAACTGTATAATCAACCCCATTTCATAAATTTTGCGTTGAAATGCTTTGATATCAACCTTTTTTAAAGAAATTACTAGTTTAAACTAATCAATCCCTGTCTTACTTTTATCTAAACATCTCAATATATATATATATATATATATATATATATATATATATATATATATATATATATATACATATATATTGTGTGGCATTTCTTTTGCATCATTAACCTCAAAAATGAATGTTACGTTAATTTAACATTATGATGATATAGTTGGCCATGAAAAAACAAGGTTAAGGGTTAGTAAGTTTTGTGCAAAAACACAAAATTAAAAACTAATCATAACACCTACAACTTTACTACAATATAAATTACTAAAAAGATGTTCGAACTGATTACCGTTCTGTCCTATGTATGCTTCACACACTCTTACAATTCATTCTATAGTATTAAGCACAATAATAGGGTGATCTTGTAAATGTTTGAAAACTTTTCTAACTGCATTTGTTAAATGTTTAATGTTATATTGAGTTTGGTATATTTTACTTTGCAAGTAACCCCATAAAAAGAAACCTAAGACTGACACGTCGAGAGACCTAGGAGGCCATCTTATCGGCCCATTAGTGCCAATGCATCTGTTACCAAAACTGTTTTCCAAAAATGGGCGTATAATTTACGCATTGTGTGATGGGGCTCCATCCTGTTGGAAAAGAATTTAGTTCAAGCGAGTTAAAGCAACGTCATCTAATAATTCAGGCACAACCTTTCTAAAATGTCTAAATATCTAGAAGCGGATAAATTTTCATAGAAAATGTAAAATTTTATTTTTGATCCTAATATAAAACACGAAACGTTTAGTACAAATCGCCTTTGTTGTCTTTGGGGGAATATTTGGTGTTTATTTTCTTGAGATCAGAATCTGCTACTGTGCCTGAATTGCCAAAATGTGCCTCGTCTAACCATATGACATTTCTTCCCAAGTTGGGTACTATATTTAACATGCAAGATATTAACCTACGTTCAGCGTCGCCAGGATGTAAATGTTGAACAAGCCTAAATTTATATGGTTTATATTTATGCTGGCGAAGTATTCTTTGGATTCTTGTTTTCGAAACTCCAATATTACTTTCTATAGTTATGCAAGAACTTATAGGATTACCCTCCACACTGGTTAAAACGGTAACCTCATCAGCAGACGCAGACGCAGACGCAAACGCAGACGCAGACGCAGACGCAGACGCAGACGCAGACGCAGACGCATACGCAGACGCAGACGCAGGCGCAGACGCAGACGCAGCCGCAGACGCAGACGCAGACGCAGACGCAGACGCAGACGCAGACGCAGACGTAGACGCAGACTCAAATGCAGGCGCAGACTCAGACGCACACGCACATGCACACGCACACGCACACGCACACGCACACGCACACGCACACGCACACGCACACGCACACGCACACAGACCCGCGCACGAGCACGCGCACGCACACTCACACGCACCCGCACCCGCGCACGCGCATTCGCACACGCACACGCACACGCACACGCACACGCACACGCACCCGCACACGCACACGCACACGCACACGCACACGCACACGTACACGTACAGGTACACGTACATGTACACGCACGCCCTATTTCTCAAAGAATTCTTATAGGATTACCCTCCACACTGGTTAAAACGGTAACCTCATCAGCAGACGCAGACGCAGACGCAAACGCAGACGCAGACGCAGACGCAGACGCAGACGCATACGCAGAAACAGACGCAGGCGCAGACGCAGACGCAGACGCAGACGCAGACGCAGACGCAGACGCAGACGCAGACGTAGACGCAGGCTCAAATGCAGGCGCAGACTCAGACGCACACGCACATGCACACGCACACGCACACGCACACGCACACGCACACGCACACGCACACGCACGGACACGCACACGCACACGCACACGCACACGCACACAGACCCGCGCACGAGCACGCGCACGCATACTCACACGCACCCGCACCCGCGCACGCGCATTCGCACACGCACACGCACACGCACACGCACACGCACACGCACACGCACACACACACACACACGCACACGCACACGCACACGCACACGCACACGCACACGCACACGTACACGTACAGGTACACGTACATGTACACGCACGCCCTATTTCTCAAAGAATTCTTTAAGTAGAGATATAACCAAAATGGAATTAAAAATATATTTTTTAATGTGTCGGTGTTACGTTGTAATTAAGCGTATATTAGCATGGATATATTTCCAATAGTGGACTTAACAACGGTATGTTTCGCACAAAGTTGATTGATTAGAACTAATAAAAGTTAATAAACACTACATCACGATACTAAAAGTTGAAATGGAAAAACGGTTTATCAATCTAACTCAAGTCAAAGAGCTCCTTGATTAAGTTTACCTAGAGTCAACATAAAAAAATCCTGATCTCTTTAACTGTAAATTACTACTAGTGAGTTAAAGTTTCATTTATTGTTACATTATTCTTAATTTTTGCGGTTTAAAATTAATTTAATGTGCTGCGCTGAAAAGTATTTCACAATGCTATGCCCCTAATTGTTTTTATAATCAAAAGTTGCCTTAAACCGTTAATGAATTTAAACTATTAAATCAATTATGCTTTGGCACAATTAGCAATAGTTGAGCATGACAAAATGAGAAACTTGTGATTTACTCTCACTCAAACACATGGTATTATTAAATCAACTGAGAAATTAGATTTTAAAATAGTAAACCTTATTATAAAAGTGAAATACTCATAAAATTATCGTTTGAAAACGGGCTCTATATTCTAATTCCAAACTTATCCAGAACGTATTATAATATTATTGGTAAAGAAATCGAACCTAAATATACTTCTAAGGGCATGTTAATTTTATTTAGTACTGTCCTGAAATAAAACGCGCACACTTAAAGAAAAACACTTTTAATATGAAATTCTCTGTGAAAGTAAATATGTGCATTACATACTCAAAAATGTAAATGAAGTAGTGCTGAAACTGTATCTTAATCTTTGCGTGAAGTTTTTCTTGATATACAAAATTAAAATTTCTTTACAGTTTACTTATCTAATTAAATACGTTGTTTTGAACTTTACTACTAATCACTAAAAAGGTCTACTTGTTTTATATAAGTAATAATTTAAATTATTCTAATTGTACAGAAAAGATAACTAACTGTAAATACCAACCAAACACAAGTTAACGTTACACTGTAAATCAACGCACAGTTGCAAATTATGTATTTGATTAAATTAAAAAATTATATGCTATAAATTGAACTTTTTCATGTAATTTTTAACCCACAAGCTAATAAAGTACGCTAAAACTTTATTCATGCGTTGTACATAAAAATATAATACGTGTTTATATTTTCTACCAATTTAATTTTTAGACATTAAACCTTACTGTAAATTTAGCAGATGGTTCGTAGTTTACGTGTAATTACGCAGGTGATTATGTAATTGTATGCTTGCAAAGGTTTAATCAACTCCATTAATTTTTAAAGTGCGAGAAATTGGCATAATTCAAGAGTGGTAATATGTCATTGATACGCGTATAGCTTCCTTTTACTCATTTATGCCTATGTAATTATTAATTTCAATTTTAAAATGTCACCCAGTGCATTACGTGCATATCATTCACCTACTTTTTATGATGCATTACGTGATATCAGCAACGACTAATTCTAAAAGATAATTTAAGATAAATATCCATTCGAATTTAATCAATGATACTATTTTAGAAAGATTAATAAGCTCTTTCGCTTACTTCTATACTGTAGTATTCAAAAAACAGTGGTTTATCATAACGAATGTTCGATAAACTTTTGTAATAGGTATAAAAACGACCAGGTCACTAATAGATTTATAATTATTCCACTTATGAGCGGCGGTTCGTCAATGAATGCTATAGAAGAGACAAACTTCAGGATATCATGTAAATGTACACATTTTTTATTTAAAATACTTTTCAGGGTTTTTAATGGTGTATTCTTGTATGTATGTTTACACAAATCTCTACGTTTCGATAACACCTACAGTAATCGTCCTCAGTAGTAATAAAATCTTTTAGAATTTTTTAAGACGTTGAAACAAATTTGTGAAATATGAAAAGTGAAAATGCAAACATAAGCCTAATGAATATAACAGTTTGATAAAAGTATAAAGCCAAATATGGAATACAATTTTAGTAAAGAATAACTAGATATTTAATAAATTAAAAGTTGTTAAACTGCCTTGAAGATGACAAATCAGAATACCCTTTAATTATCAAAGGAGATTGCATAATGGTTATTAAAATTATTATTACATTTCTTTTAATCCCATATACAGACTGTGACCTAATTTATTTATGCATTCTAATAAGGGGTCCTAGTCTTGTAAGACGGGAATCTGTTCGCGGTCTTCTTAATCTGTGTTTATTATTATTGGTGTCACGAAAAAAAGTCGCGGGCAATTGGTCACGCGAAAAAATGTCGCGCACATTTGGTAGCGCGTCAAGAGGTCGCCGACGAAAAAAGTGCGCGGGCACATGGTCGCGCGAAAAAAGGGCGCGTAGGAAAATATAGCTTATGGTTTATACTTAAAATGTAAACGACGAGCTGGTAATATAGTTAGATGTAGACCGTCCCACAACACTGTAAATATGTTCAAAATTGCATTCAACTTGCCTTCACACATTATCCAGGCTTAGGACTGGCAGGTAATAACTGGCGTGTTTAAAAGTTGTTTTTAAAATTCTTGTTTTATTTTATTTACTTTACAGTATACATTATATTACATTACATATCTAAAAAGCAAAAAAAAAAATTAATAAGAAAAAAGAAAAATTAAAAAATGACGAAGGCTATGTGAAAACCGACTTTACAGTATACATTATATTACATTACATATATAAAATGCAAAAAACAACAAACAAAATAAATAAAATGAAAACAAAAATTTTAAAAACAACTTTAAGCCCAAGCTATATTTTCCTACGCGCCCTTTTTTCGCGCGACCATTTGCCCGCGCCCTTTTTTCGCCGGCGACTTTTATTCGTCGGCGACCTTTTGACGCGCGACCAAATGCGACATTTTTTCGCGCGACCAATTACCCGCGACCTTTTTTCGTACAACCATATTAATAGCAACCTTAAGTATGCGTTCTCACCTTTCATATTTAACAAACGTGTTTCAACATCTTCAACAATGCTAAATTTTTTTTTATTAGGTACTACGGTGGAGGATAACTATAAGTGCGAGTGCCAATATCAGTGTTAGACAGTGTTAGTGTCAGTGTTAGTGTCAATGTTAGTGTCAGTGTTAGTGTCAGTATTAGTGTCAGTGTTAGTGTCAGTGTTAGTGTCAGTGTCAGTGTCAGTATCAGTGATACTGTCAGTGTTAGTGTCAGTATCAGTGATAGTGTCAATGTCCTTGTCCCGGTCCCTGTCGCTGTCCGTGTCCATGTCCGTGTTCGTGTCCGTGTCCGTGTCAGTGTCCATATCGGTGTCCGTGTCCGTGTCCATGTTCGTGTCCGTGTCTGTGCTGTGTCGTATCTGTGTCGTGTTAGCTCGCGTGTTGTGTGTCAAGTCTGTGTCCTGTGTCTGTGTCTGTGTCGTGTCTGTGCGTGTCTTTCGTGTCTGTGTCAATGTCTGTCGGTCTCTGTCGCTGTCGTGTCATGTCGTGTCGTGTCGTGTCGTGTCTGTGTCGTGTCGTGTGTGTTCGTGTCGTGTCGTGTCGGTCGTTCTGTCCAACCTTGTTCTTCTGTCGTATCGTGTCAGTGTCAGTATAGGGTCGTGTCTGTGTGGTGTCGGTGTCGTGCTGTCGTGTCTGTCGTATCCGTGTAGTGTCAGTGGTATTTGTATCGTGTCTGTGTCAGCTGTGTCTGTGTCTGTGTCCGTGTTGTGTCTGTGTCTGTGTCGTGTGTGTCTGTCATGTGTGTGTCCGTGTCGTGTCGTGTCGTGTCTGTGTCTGTCCTGTTCGTGTTTGTGTCTGTGTCGTGTTGTGTCTGTTTCGTGTCGTGTGTCGTTTTTTCGTGTCTTGTCTGTGTCTGTGTCTGTGTCCGTGTCTGTGTCTGTGTCGTGTCCGTGTCTGTGTCGTGTCTGTGTGTGTCGTGTCCGTGTCTGTGTGTCGTGTCCGTGTCGTGTCGTGTTTGTGTCTGTGTCGTGTCGTGTCCGTGTCGTGTCGTGTGTGTCTTGTCTGTGTGTGTCAATGTGTGTGTCATTGTAGTATGTAGTGATTATGTTGTTATATCAGTATATGTGTTTATATATATAGTGACAGTGTCATGTTATGTCATGTGGTCTGTATTGTTGTCTGTGTCCGTGTTTGTTGTTTGTCAGTGTTTTTGTGTCGTGTCGTGTCCGTGTCCGTGTCCGTGTCGTGTGTGTGTCTGTGTGTGTTGTGTCGTGTGTGTGTGTCGTGTCTGTGTCGTGTTGTGTGTGTCGTGTCGTGTCGTGTGTGTGTGTGTTCGTGTTGTTGTGTGTGTGTGTCTGTATGTGTGTGTCGTGTTGTGTGTTGTGTGTGTTCGTGTGTTGTGTGTGTGTGTGCCTGTGTCTGTTGTGTGTAGCCTGTGTCGTGTGGGTGTCGTGTCGTGTGTGTGTGTGTGTGTGTGTGTGTGTCGTGTCTGTGTGTGTGTGTTGTGTGTGTGTGTGTGTGTGTGTGTTGTGTGTAGCGCATGTGTGTGTGTGTGAGCGCATGTGTCTGCATGTGTACGTGTTTGTGTAGGTGCGTACGTGCGAGCGCGAGTATGAATGTGAGTGTGAGTGTGAGTGTGAGTGTGAGTGTGAGTGGGAGTGTGAGTGTGAGTGTGTGAGTGTGTGTGTGAGTGTGAGTGAGTGTCAGTGTACGTGTGAGTATGAGTGGGAGTATGCGTGTGAATGTGAGTGGGAGTGTGATTCTGAGTTGTAGTGTGAGTTTGATGTGAGTGAGTGTGAGTGTGAGTGTGAGTGTGAGTGTGAGTGTGGATATGGGTGTTAGTGTGTGTGTGAGTGTAAATGAAAGTGTGAGTATGAGTGTGGGTGTGAGTGTGAGTTTGAGTGTGAGTGTGAGTGTGAGTTTGAGTGTGAGTTTGAGTGTGAGTGTGAGTGTGAGTGTTAGTGTGAGTGTGTGTGTGTATGTGTGAGTGTGTGTGTGAGTGTGAGTGTGAGTGTGAGTGTGAGTGTGAGTGTGGGAGTGTGAGTGAGATTGTGAGTGTGAGTGGGTGTGAGCGTGAGGGTGAGTGTGTGTGTGTGAGTTTGGGTGTGAGTGTGAGTACGAGTGTGAGTGTGAGTGTGAGTGTGAGTGCGAGAGTGAGTGTGAGTGTAGGTGAGAGTGTGAGTATTAGTGTGGGAGTGAATGTGAGTTTGAGTGTGAGTGTGGTGAGTGTGAGAGTGATGTGAGTGTGTGTGAGTGTGAGTAGTGGAGTGTAGTGAGTGTGAGTGTGAGGTGAGTGTGAGTGTGAGTGTGAGTGTGAGTGTGAGTGTGAGTGTGAGTGCGGCGAGTGTGGGAGTGAGTGTGGGAGTGAGTGTGGGTGTGAGAATGAGTGTGGGTGTGGGTGTCAGAGTGAGTGCGTGTGTGAGTGTGAGTGTCAGTGGGAGTGTGAGTGTGTGTGAGTGTGAGTGTGAGTGTGTTTGTAGGTTTGAGTGTAAGTGTGAGTGTGTAGTGTGAGTAGTGTGTGTGTGAGTGTGAGTGCGAATGTGAGTGTGATTGTGAGTGTGAGTGTGAGTGTGAGTGTGAGTGTGAGGTGAGTGTGAGGTGAGTGTGAGTGTGATTGGTGTGAGTGAGGTGAGTGGTGGAGTGTGAGTGTGAGTGTGAGTGTGAGTGTGAGTGAGTGTGAGTGTGAGGTGTGGGTGAGGTGAGGTGAGTGTGAGTGTGAGTGGAGTGAGTGTGAGTGTGAGGTGAGTGAGTGTGAGTGTGAGTGTGAGTGTGAGTGTGAGGTGTGAGTGTGGGGTGTGAGTGTGGGTGTGGGTGTGAGTGAGTGAGTGTGAGTGTGGTAGTGGGAGTGTGAGTGTGAGGTGAGTGTGAGGTGTGAGGTGAGTGTGATGTGAGTGTAAGTGTGAGTGTGTGTAGTGTGAATGTGGTGTGAGTTGTGAGTGTGAGTGTGATTGTGAGTGTGAGCGTGAGTGTGAGTGGAATGTGAGTGTGATTGTGAGTGTGAGTGAGTGTGAGTGTGAGTGTGAGTGTGATTGTGAGTGTGAGTGCGGTGTGAGTGTGAGTGTGGTGTGGTATGAGTGTGAGTGTGAGTCTGGTGTGGTGTGGTGAGTGTGAGTATGAGTGTGAGTGTGAGTGTGAGTGTGAGTGTGAGGTGTGAGGTGTGAGTGTGAGGTGAGTGAGTGTGAGTGTGAGTGTGAGTGTGAGTGTGTGTGACTGAGTGTGAGTGAGTGTGAGTATGAGTGTGAGTGTGAGTGTGTGTGGGTGTGTGTGGGTGTGTTGGTGTGTGGCTGTATGGGTGTGGGTGTGTATGAGTTTGAGTGGCAGTGTGAGTGTGAGTGTGTGTGGTGTGAGTGTTAGTATGGGTGCGAGTGTGAGCGTGAGCGTGAGTGTGTGTGTGTGAGTGTGAGTGTGAGTGTGGGTGTGGGTGTGGGTGTGAGTGTGGGTGTGTGAGAGTGAGTGTGAGTGTGAGTGTGAGTGTGAGTGTGAGTGTGGGTGTGAGGCTGAGTGTGAGTGTGAATGTGAGTGTGAGTGTGAATGTGAGTTAAGCTTGTCTTCATTTGGCTTAGAGCTGATTAGAATTTGGGTTAAATCCAGCGGTTTTTAATATGGGCAGTGTTTGCTTTTTATCAAATACTTTTAAAACCGGTGTATGTTTCAAAGATATAACCTAAATATAGAGCTTAAACGTATCGATTAATTATATTCTTTGCAATTTTTTGATATGATTCGTAATTTAGCTACAAAAAACTTTCTAAGGTAGAATTTATGGTGTTAGTTAGATTCTTTTCATTATTTGAATAACGACGACTAATTGTATAAGAAAAAGTGTAGACGTATTAAAACAAAATTTAATTTTACATATAAATTTTCTTGATAAAGTTTTTTAAATCAAAGCGAAATAAATGTAAAAATTAAATAAATATGATTGAAAATGCATCTTTGGATTGTTTTTTCGATAACATGTATTTATGTCTATTATTCTCTATCTGACATGAAGTTTTAAACATCATGCTGACATAGATTATTGTTTTTGTTTTTACAATGTTGCATGTTTTCGTTATGAGCGTGTAAAAAAGGGGTTGCATAGGTATCCTAAAAAAATTTAAATTGAAATTATTTCATTTCTTTTAATTTAAGTTAATATCTAGATGTCTATTTACCTCTGTCTGTAATGAAGTTTTAAACGTCTGTTTGACATACATTATTGTTTTTGCATTTTCGTAATGAACAAGTGGTTGCATAGTTAACCTAAAAAGATGTTATCAAAATTATATCATTTCTTTTAATTTCCATTTTGTAGGTTGGAAGGTCGTGTGGTGTTCCACGCCAGATATTTTAAGTTAGCATCTGGATGTCTATTAACCTCTGTCTGACTTGAAGTTTTGAAAGTCTGTTTAACATAGATAATTGTTTTTGTTTTTACAATGTTGCCTATTTATAAAACATAAAAAACACTTTTTTTTAATAGTAACCACACATACATTCTACACAGTGGTTGAAGCCTAGTTCCAAACTGTGATTCAAAAATCGGATATCATCGAAAATGGTGCAATTATGAGAAGAGGTATTGTTACCCGGACAGATGCTACGTTTTGTGAATACCTTCAAAACGAAAAAAAAACCTTTACTAAAGATAATTAATATTTTATATGAGTTTTCTGAATGAAAGTTTTTTGTAGGGTAATAACTAAGTCCACAATAATTTAAAAAATGTCTAAAAATCTTTTGTGTATATCGGAATAACTTTTTAACATCTAACGCGATGTATTTGAAAACGATCTCTTACACTTAATTTTATTACAAAACTAACAAAAAGTTTTCTTATCCAATTAAGTCCATCTTCAAGTACATTCATCTTGAATTAAAAATAATTTTCGAGATAGGTGTGTCATAAAAATTCCACTTCATAATCTACGTCGATATTTTGTGACAACATAGTAAACATACTATTTACTTAACTTTTTACTCATATCGTCAATTTCTATGCTTATGATCACTTTCAATTTCACGCTTAGGTTTAACAGTGGGTGCAAACATACGCAACAATGTTGTTTTCACTTGCCTAATTGCATAATTGCGAACCATCGCTCTTCATAAATATTTTCTGTTAATCACGCTTTAACCTATATATTATTATGCTTACTTCTTTGTTATTACTTAAATTTCCGTCAATAAGCTTAGCGTTATGATCGGTTTCGATCACCTCCACTTGATTGTCATTAGTTTTAAACAGCATGGCTGTGTTGTTACTTCGTGTTGGTTTTTATTATTATTTGGAAATCGTAATCCCTTTTATGTGTTGCGCTATTTAAATACCTAATTAAAAAAAAAGTATTGATGGCTCATCAACTGATTAAGAGTTTTAATTCAAAATAAAGGTCATTGAAATGGGTCTAGCGTTGATCGGTGGCGGATTGTCAAATAACATTGTACTATTATTTTATCATCAGCTCTTATGGGAGCTATAATCAAGTCATGTCTTCGTCCACTGTTGAGGATCGTTAATTACATTTAACTTTCACATTCACGACATTACATATAAAGCGTATAAAACGTATAGTTTAATCTTTAGAAAGTGTGGTCAAAATTTCAGCGTAGCAACTTTAATTTTACTGTTTAATTCATTAGTTAGAAGTAGATTAGAATGAGGAGCATTAATTTGGTTTCCTACATAAAATACATACATTAACTGTATCGAAACGGTTCAAAGACGTTATGCAAAGTATCTGCATTTTGTGTATGATCCTGTCTATCCACCATAGGGCCATAGTCATTCTATATTGTTAGATAGATTTGACATGTAATTGCTGCATAATCGCTGTGTAGTTATTTCAATTTCTTTTTCGTACAAATTGCAACATAATAAAGTAGATTGTCCTTTTTTGTTTGAAAAAATTAATATACTGGTGTCACCTATTAATTCAAGGTTCAAGGTAGTTTTTTATGCATCCTTTAATAGAACCAGTGCATTGAAGAAATCACCATCTCTATTATGTACAGCAATTTTAATGCAATTAATAAAAGTTATGACATATATGCTGATAGTTTAAGACCGATAATTAAGTTCATTTCTTAAATAAATGTGTTTTTTATAATATGATTTAATAGGGCCTTGCACTGATACCAAATGAAAATCAAATAAATCTGTCGAAAATCACGCCGACTATATTGCCGCAAGAAATAGTTGCAAAAGCATCATCACCAAGGCCAAAAAGATATTTGAAGAACGTAAATGCTAAGAATTAGTCTCATGTCCTTTGGTTAGTCGTAAATTTTGGTCACTAGCTACAGCCATCAGTATAAACTTTAGTACATTTTCCTTTCTCCCCATGACGTATCATGATGGAGCAGTAGTAGCTAAGCCTGCTGATAAAGCCAACCTATGTCTCGATTACTTTGCATAAAATTCATGTCTTAATGATTAAAATTGTGCCGTCGCACAGTTCTACCCTATACGTTATGAAACCAATCCACTTTCGATACAAACACCTACAATCAGTTATCTATAAACTTGACTCAAACAACTGGCCCTGCCGATATTCCAGTTATCGCCCTTAAAAATGCTACCCCGAGATAGTACCTGTATAAACTCTTTTCGATCTCCATGTCATCTAGAGAGTTTCCTCATCGTGGAAGTTGGCAAATATCCAATCTATTCGTAAAAAGGGCGATAAAATCAATCCCTCGAACTATTGACCAATAGCTATCACTTCCATTCTATCGAAAATCATGGAAAAAGCCATCTGCCATCAACTACTTTCGTTCCTCGAGTCAAATAAGCTCCTCAACGACCACCAGCATCTTCTTTTATATGTCATCAAACTTTGAAATAACACATTAGGAAGGTCCGGTGAAACGGTCGTAGTAGCTTTAGATATTTCGAAGGCTTTTGACAAGGTTTAGCACAAGCGTCTACTTGCCAAGGTTCGACCTGATACGCTCATCAACTGGATCTCCAACTTTCTTGACAAAAGACGTACCTATAGGTGTTGTCGGTGATGACTTCTTTTCGAAAGATACTACTATTAACACGGGGGTACCACAAGGATTAGTGATAGCTCCCATACTTTTCCTGTTATCCATAAATGACCCCATTTCCTCGACATCTCACCCGATCCTTTGCTTTGCACACGACAGCCCTCTACATTGTAGTTCTTCTCAGTTTTCCCACAGCAATAAGTCTAGTCAGGACGTAAATGCGAAAATGACAGCCTCAATCAACAGTGGCTTAGAAGGTGTCCTTGAATGAGAAAGTAATAATCTACTCACGTTCAACGCCGACAAAACCCAGTGTTGCTTTGTGTCCGCTAAGAAAGACCGATCATTTCCTGTTGTAAATATGAATGGATTAGATCTCAAGTTTTCAAACTCTATTTCTGTGTTGGGGATGTCCGTATCATTGAACTTTTCACGGATTGAGCATTTTCTATCAGCCAGCAAAACAGCTGTAAACTGGGCTTTCTATACAGATCTAAACAGTACTTCACATCGCAATAACTCTTTTTAGTGTACAAGGCTCAAATTCGACCTCATCTGGAATACAATACCACCTTCGGGCCAATGCTCCCCAATACGCCCTTGATATGGTAAACGGCATCCAAAAAAGAACTATAAGGCTTATACATCACCTGTCTCTAACTTGTGATCCAGAGTCTCTTGAGCTTACAACAATAATTTCGGTTCTTGCCTTGTCCTGTCGCTATTGCAATGGAAAGTGTCCCACTAGTCACACTATTTATCCCAAATAATCGTTATTTAAATATATGTTGAACGGTGAGTATTTGTGTGCAGTAGTTGTAAATTGTTCTCTCAGTTTTCGTTAATAAGTGACAGTTATTGTAGAATGTCCTATCCCCAATCTGTTCAGATTACGCGCTCTTTTCTTTTTAGATTTGGATATGGTTTCCTTTCTTATGGCGTAGATGTATGTTTTAATTGTAGTGATGTGAGACGTCACGGATTTTGATTGCATATTTCAGTAACCGCCAAGATCTTCTTGGCTTTAGTGATAATACACGTTTCTACCTTAATTCTGCTGGAGGTACTTGTAGCGAATGCACCTATTGCGTAACGTATTCATACGCTATGTAAAAATATATAGAAGTTTGAGGTTCGGCTTAGATACTGTACTATACGCTATAGATTCTTAGTCAATAATAGACTGGACTAATTTTTTGTAGAACGGAATAAATAGTTCTCTGCCGGTCCCCCACTTTGAGTTTGAGATGCACTTAATTACATTTAAGTGTTTTTTAGGTTTTATTATTATTCAATTTATGTGCGGTTTCCATGTTAGTGTCGTATAAAAAATTAATACGCATTGTATCAGCTGTAGTTTAGTTTGGTAATGAGGGCTGCTTAATTGCAAACATGCATGCATACCATTTTTGTGGGGGAGATACCTTAGGGAATGCTATTTTCCAACGTACGTTTTGTAGACATGTAATTACTTACTTTTATATACAATCTTGTCTGTTAGGCAGGATTTAATGAACACTGCCATGTTTTCCTTGATTCCCTACTCATGTATCTTTTCTATGATTCCCAGTTTCCAAACCACATCATATTCCTTTTCCAAGTCGAAATATACCGCTGTACAATGGACCCCCATTTGTAAAAGTCTCCTGCATGGCATTTGACAGATGTAAAATGTTATCCCTAGTATATAGTGTGATTTAAGGAATTCTGATTGAAATGTATTTATCAGTTGGTGGTTTTCTAGATGGTCGATCAATCTTGTGTTTATTATTTTCTCCAGAATTGTTCCTAGACAACATCATAGTGATATGGCCTATAACTTTTTTTTTTAGTTAATTTTTTCCTTGTGTTGGAACAGGAATTATAAGTGCCGTTTTCTAGTCTAAAGGAAATTCTCCTTTTGTTCATATTTCGCCTAATCCATGAGGTGGAAGGTTTTTAATCATTCCGTAGGGAACGTTGTCAATACCAATGGTTGTTTGTTTTAAGGGACTCATTGCTTGTTTTAGTTTGCTAATTGATATAGGAGAGTTGTAGTTATTTGAATATTATTCTCTCTAAAGTCGACGTTTCTGACTTTAGAATTTCTTATACTGATGAATTCCTCACTATAGTTGTTTGAAGAACTTGTTTTTTGACTGATATGTTTTCAGCAATTTAACTGGATCTGTTATTTTTCTCCATGCTCTTAAAGTATAATTTGAGGTTTCGCAACCAATTTTCCGGATATCGCTTGTATGTGGTGCTATATTTCGGTGCATGGTGCCTTTGAAGTACTTTCTGCTCTCCCATGATTTTCTCTTGAACTCCAATATTAATCTTTTCACTATTGCCCTTGATCTTGTAAGCGTAAGTAGATTTGTTACTATTGCATTCGTTGGGAACATATTTAGAGCCTTTTTGCTGTTCTTTATAGCAATAGCTACGTTTCAGTTCCACTACGACACAGACGCCTTTTTAGCTTCCCACTTGTTATTGGCATTGATTTATTTGCCGCGTTGACTATACATCTGAGCAATTTGCCACCACTATCTCGATTGTTATATTTTTCTCAATATGCATGTTTGAGTAGCTATTTACTTTTTATATTAGGTTTTTCTTTTTTATGTACATATTATAATTGGGAAGTGATCACTTCCGTAGAAGTCTGATATCTAGTCCAATGTAAATTCGAGAGCCAGTTGTAGAGAGGATATGGTAAAGTCTATAGCTGAGAAAGAGTTTGATCTTGAGTTAAAGAAAGTAGGTTTGCTATTATTTAGGAGAACCATATTGTTTACTTCCTTTCCCCGAATATCGAGTTTTTCAGACCCCATACTTGGCTGTGTGCATTTAAGTGTCCCATTAGCATACATGGTGTTGGTAGTTGTGCTGTTAAGTTTTAGAGGTCTTCAGTTTTCCAATTGTCTTCGGGTAAATATACGTTGCATATTGCAATGTTTACCAGGTAGTTTATGGCTATCGCTATTGCTTGTACTTTTATTTTTAAGTCTACCGCTTTTTATATGCAGTTAGATGTGCTTAAAATTGCAACTCCTCCTTTTGCTCTGTTACTACTTTGTTCGTTGTACCAAACGCAGTTGAAGTTTCTTAATTGAAACGTATTGCCTTCTGGAAGATGGGTCTATTGTAAACAAATGGCAAATGGGTCGATTTCCCCAATCAGTACCTTTATGGCGCATTACACATGTTGCTGAAGAAACAGATTTTTAACGTTATTCTTGGTGACAACCAACAAAAAAATAGATTTTCAGCTTTCAGGAAGCATATTGTGACAATATTATCGTCTTAATATCCGACCTATTTTAATAAATTTGTTCTAACATCTTTGAATAGCTCACCACGGACGCAGTCACGAAAGCTTACTTAAACTTGTCCATGCTAGGTTGAGAGTCATAATATCAATGGATATTGGATAGTCTTGCCTTTTTCCGTCAATTTTGATACTAGTATAGAGATTTAGGCAAATCAACTTACACATTGACGATTGTAGACCTAAAAAAGTTGGTTCTTAAGATATTAAATGCCATAGATATAATCCAATTTCAAAAGCGTTCATCATACTTGGCAGTGGGCAACATGGACGGTATGTGATACATTTCGTCTCAGAGACTTATAACAAAATAGAAGAAATTTTCACGAAATAAATAATCACGACCTAATCGGTAAATTGTTAACATCGAAACACAAACTAAGGGGAATCGTTACTCGGGGATAATAAACATTACATGGGAAAACTGTATCGAGAAGAATGCACTATCAAAAATGCAATAACTGTTTGGTCTTAGCAACTATATTATATGAACCAGACCGGTAACGGTATCGATTGCATTGACAGAGATTCACTTTATCAACGGGGTCACGTTATATGAAACTGGTTGGGTGGCATCCTTAGATGTACATTACCGTTAAGTCCGATGCAAAAGCTGTCGGATGAGAAGCACTAAGAACAAGGACAAATATTTTCGGTCACGTGATTGTTCAATTAAGTAGTCGTTCCAATAAAGGTTTTGACGCCTTCAGTTTAATGCTGTTTCAGGCTGAAACTATAAAACAAAAGTTATGGATAAATTTCGGATGAAAATCAATCTAGTTATTCTAACTGCACAAGCTAACGTTTTCGAAACATCGGCAGATAAATATGCAGTGACGTGAAGCGAATTAAAGGTATTAACTATACGTGTATGGATGCAACGAAAAACGCTAGACGTATCCTAGGTTACTTAACTTGTATTATAGGACTTTAATCAAATAATGCCTTCAATAGAGATTACCCCTCAAACCAGTCCATCTTCCATTACCCTAATGTTAACTACATGTCTCTGTTTATAAAAGGGCAGTAAATTTCGTCGAAACCCTTACAACCGAATTGTTTACACCTCATTTTCCCGCATCCGTATTCATTTTTGAATGAAATTAATAACATAATAAGGCGTGATTAGCCAACTGCTACTAATAAATGGCAGTTAACCTAAGGCCGAACTTGCAAACGCAAACGGGTACTGGAATTTATTTAGAAACGGGTGATGGTGTTTGGAAATCGGTTTTGAATAGCGAATTCAGACTAAAGTAATAAATTTCACGGCTTCAAATGGAAAAATATGTTTTTAACATTTCTCAACCAATTGATATTCTACCTGGAAGTTATCGGTCATCTGCCGTTGACAGAATTAACAAAGGAAACACACGCCTCTCTTTGTTTAAATCATAAAATCGAGAATCCTGCTAATGCGCTGAATAATTCTTCACATGTTTGGAATTGATGCTCAGACCAAAATGCATTTGGCTTGTATACGATTCTAATTAATTGCCTCGATCCGTGTCTTGGTCAATACCGTAAACATGGATCTATCGCTTAAACCTGAACATCGATAAGTATGGATATGAAGAGTATTTCGACTTGCTCATATAGAAAACTCGTCGTCCTATACCGTCACAATACTATAGGATTATTGTTCGGAGTTTTATTTAATAGTTTTATTAAATAGGTGTTTTACTATATGTT